>VCJA01003281.1:12417-22974 GCA_024139275.1 Backusella macrospora
GTTGGTTACCAATCCCATTATTATTGATCGAGGTAGGAGAAATACTAGAATTCTGATCCATTCCTATAGTCGTTGTTGGCTGATGTGCAGTTTGATTGTTGTTATCAAATACCGGATTGGATACAGAAGTAGGGTGAGAGAAATTTGACTCTAGACCATTTAGATTTGTATATGTAGACTGGTTGTGGTCATCATTTGTACTATAATAACTCACATTATTGGAGGTGAAGGGGTTACC
Source organism: Backusella macrospora (assembly GCA_024139275.1). Classification (NCBI taxonomy): domain Eukaryota; kingdom Fungi; phylum Mucoromycota; class Mucoromycetes; order Mucorales; family Backusellaceae; genus Backusella; species Backusella macrospora. The sequence goes on from VCJA01003281.1 coordinate 12,656, forward strand.
GTTGTTTTCAAATCCTCTTTGAGCAAGACGAAAATCTTGGTTTTTAGTGTCACCATGACACAATTGAGTATTGCAACTACCAGTTATTGAAGGCTCAGCAAAAGAATTGGTTGGTTGAATATTGTATTCAGAAACTGGAGCAGAGGGGTAATGGATCTGTGACGTACCACTTTTGTTGGCAGAAAATTGGTTGCTTTGCATGTATTCATCATTTAAATTCTTGTGATGTGGTTCATGACGCAAGTCGTTGCTATCAAAAGTGCTTAGTGAAGAATTGTTGCTGGGACCATGCTCTGCCATCATAGAATCAGTAGAATGATTATAGACTGTATTTCCACGAGTACTCATTGGATTAATTAATCGATCAGTCTTGTTTTCTATTGTAATAGGCTCGTTCGAAGAGATGGGGTGATTCTGATTAGGAACTCCAGCGCCATAGTCGGTTGAATTATCACCCATAGCTATATTAGAGCCAATTGTATCATTACTTGGAACACTATCTGGAATGTTTGTGTATCCACTATTAAATGAGGCGATTGCCAAAGTAGAGTCAGTGTCTGGATGTTCTTTTGGTTTTTCCGTATGTAACTCGTGGACACATGGTGTATTTTCTTTGTTTGAATTGGAATCGAGGGTATGGTAGCGGTCAGTTTGCATAGAGGCAGCGGGTGACTTGTTTGATTTTTTATACTTCTTTTCCATGTTACGATTTTCGGTCTTTGCCTTGATATTACGATTGATAATGGTAACCAAAGTAGAAAACAAACCAGGTCTAGGACGAGCTTGAGATACTTGTTCAGGTTGAGCATTAGGGTTAGCCTTGTCATTTTCTGAAAGTGCCTCATAAGCCTTATTTTGAAGATTTTGATTCATGTTGACAAGAGAAGTAGTTATTTTCTGATCAACATTGTTGAGTATTTCAGTGATCTTCATTTCAATGGCGCGTGCTACTTGCTTACGAATTGTACCTGTGACCAAAGGAAGTACTGCCTTATAAATTATATCATGGTTACTTTCATTCACCTTCATCTTGATGTGATCGACATGGCATTTACAGTAAGTAACCTTGAATGTCTTTGCAGGGTTGTTTGTACTCTGGACACGAACAACAATAGAAATACCTTTTTTGTCGATATCAAGTGAGGCAACACCATGGTCTTTAATCTTAGGAAAGCCGGTTTTTTTATTATAGCAAAATACCACATTATTGATGTCAGCTTGAATTTCGCTCATATGAATTAAGAGACTCTGATGACTTGACTTGGTATCTTCATCTGAGTTAAGATTGAAACTTGAAAAACTTTCTGCTTTGACATCAAAAATATTTGGAAGAAGTGATTCACCAGAAACAACCAAATTTTCCACAATGATATCAAACTGCTTATCACTGTATTCGATTCGAGGAACAGGAATGAATTTGATTTCATCAATGAATGCGGGAAGCAGTGTATTGCGTATGTCATTTAAGAGTTGGGGTTTAAACGCAGGGTTTCCTTCACTAAAAAAAATAATTAATGACTTCTTCGATTTATATATAACTAATATAATATTTGCCTATCCATCCATAAATCCTGATGGATATGAGTAAATATGTCATTAAGTTCACGAGAGATATCATCATCCGATATCAAACGCATATAATCACGAACATTGTCTGAGAGGTATTGATAATGTTCACCATATTTTCCTTTCATTAACTGGCGTCCAATGTCAATTAGCTGCTTTCCATATTCAGTAGACTCATCTCTGTTGATATAACCAGGATCGCTGAGTAAGCGCTGAACATACTTGAGCACTGTATCATAATATCGACGTAAATTACTGTCATTTTCAGCATCTTTCATGACGGTTCGAACATCTTCCAAAATTGGATCGATTGATTTTTCTTGTGCCCAGCCTTCGATTAATGTCTTCAGCTCCATTTCAGCTTGATCTCTGAAGGAAGCTTGTTTATTACTATCTTGAGACTGAGCATGTTCTTTCACGTTTTCAGTAATTTTTGAGAGACGACTAGACCAGGATTTAACTAGATAAATGAGAGTAACAATAGCTTCTTGATATTGAGGGTGTATCTGAACTTGGCTGATAACTGCACGAAGACGATCCAAAAGTTCGTCTTCATCAAAACGTTCATGTACATTTTGGATTACACTTTGCTTATGGTGTTCCAAGTTTTTTCTGGCCTTATTCTCATAGCATTTGGCTTGCTGTTGAGAATTGTTCCTGTATTGGTATTCTTTATCATATACATCATAAGAAGAGCCCTGATTTAATTGATAAGAACATGGCTCCATATTGGGTTGAGACAGTTGATTTGGATTGTCATACTGAGTAGGAAGCTTGTCTGGGTGAACACTATCTCCAGTATTCAAAAGCTCATTACGTGCAGAGTATGTGGCATTCTCATCAGTAAAGTGGAGTTCTGTACGATTTTGCTGGCTACCCAAAATCAAATTATCGATCTTTTCTTTACCAGATTCATCAGTATTTATTCCATCATTAAGCTTATCGCCCTTTTGTTTAAGATCTTCACCAATTTGATTAGTAACATTATTAAAAATGCTTTGACCAATATCCAACACTTCGCCCAGAAGTGATCTGAACTCATTATTAAGTAGAACCAACTTTCCAATACTATAAAGCGCTTGAGATCCTATTTATAAAAAGTTAGATAGACGTAATCATTATTCTCTCCTCCCCCTCTTTATTATTATTATTATTTATATAACTTTATTTCAAATGAAACACACCTTTATTTCCCTCTTGCTTTACAGTATTTTTATCTAATTCGTTTGCAGAGTCAGAGATGGCGTTCTTTAACATAGGAATATCCATACAGTGAAGGTGATATACATATGATTGAAAGAGTTCTTCTTTATTCTTAGTACGGAGTGCTTTTCTTAGAGTTTCCAATAAAGCTCTAAAATCATTTAATAATTTTTTCCCGTCTGGAGACATTTTATGTTCTCTTGAGCGAATAACACGGTTACTGATTAATCTTTCCAAGAGTGAATCAAGTTGATCATTATGGGGTAATCGGCCATCTTGCATCGCCTTTATTGTTTCGAACAATTCCAGCTTGTTGACAGTAGATTGCTGTTTAGCAGCTTCAGGGTCAGTTTGACTCAGAGGAAGTGCAGTTTTTTTGAGTGAGGTAGATGTATTTAAGCTCATCGGTAGTGCTTGGAGTGATGTGTAAATATAATATTAAGAATATATTATATTGGTATAAAATCAAAATATAAATAAAATGAAAAAAAAAAAGTTTACCAGGTAATATCATATGTATAATTACCATCTTTATATATCCATTCTTCTCAAACATTATTAAATCAAGTCATAATGTCATCACTTTATTATTACCATATTGGGAATAGTCGTTTTGACAACTTGTTTCTCTCTGATTTTTCTTTTTTATTTCGCGAGTGACGAGAAATCATCGTATAAATTCTGTCATTTTGTTTGGGTAATGCCACTTTATTCCTTTTTGTGTAATTCAATGCATAATACTTTGGCTTTAATTGACTCAAGAAGGAGGAGAGTTTATCTCATAATACATGTCTTTCTTTTGATTTTTTTTTGTGTTTAAATGATATCATATATATTGATGGTTTTTAACAAACTTTTTATTTGAATTCAGGGCAAGTGTCAAATACATTGACTTTTTGCATATCTTTGAGAATATAAAATTCTGCAATTTTGAATGTTTTGATTGGTCAAGTATTGCTTCCTTTTAGATTTCCATGAGACTTATGGCTCAAAATTTATATTTATGGAGTTATATGCTCATTTATCGAGCGGGATTTTTTTTACAGCGAGTGAGTATTATTGAATTTTAAAAATTCATATCATTCAATTCATTTTAAAATTATATATATGATGACTGACTCTAGATTGCAACTGCCACCATTGTCATTTAAAATAATATATACAGTGACAGAGTCCAGGTATAGGTTTAAAACAGTTAGGGAATTTTAAGTTCTACATTGAATCACTGAACAGATATTTAAATTGATCTAGTATTTTCAGTATTAGAATTATTATGTTGGTAGCTTTATGTATGCTAATAAGTTAAATGATTAATTGTTATTCAGTATAGTTTGTCTACTTAAAATGAACTGAATAATAATAAGAATGATAGGAATAAAAAACAATAACAAGGTGGGATTGATATTAATAATGGTCTAGTCTAGAGCAGTTCCTACGATGATATAGAGAGGTAAACACTTCTTTAGATGTTAAGTACTGATATGCTTCAATACGCTTTAACTTCTTTTTCTTATAGCGTTAAATGATATCTTTGTCATATGAATACTATTGTAGTTATTGTGCAACAAATAACGCCAAACTCTCAAACTTCACAACTGAGTCAAAACAAACAATAAAAGCTGAGGTATCTTCTATTCTTGTGCTTCCATAAAATGTGTTTGGATATACAATAAACAGCAATGTCACACACAACAGTTCAAAATGGGATGGGTAGTGCATGCCAGCAAGTACATCCCCACTATTACATTTAAAGCCCGAAATTGATTCAACCTTATGAACTTTTTTTGTGAGCGAACGCTATTATCCTTTTTTAACTTATTATATTTTAAGACTTACACTAATGGTTATTATACCTCCTCACTATTCAGACCATTATATAAGTCAACGCTACAACAAAGGTCTTTATATTGTACAGCATTTACCTGCTTCATCTAATGTTCAGCCAACTAAAGAACAGAAATTAGAAGTAACAAATAAAATCTCTTTCTCTTCTCTTCCTTTTTTTTTTTCTCTTTTTCTTTGTCACGCTAATTTGTCTTAATATAGTTATATGCTTTATATAAACAAGTATCTCTTGGTGATATAAACACACAAAGACCTGGTATATTTGATGTAGTTGGAAGGGCCAAATGGTATTCTATTTTAATTTATTCTATTATTTTCTTGCGATTATTATAATTGTCTAATTTCATTTTAGGGATGCCTGGAAAAAACTACAAGGCTTAAGTGAGCTGGAGTCTAAACATCGCTATGTGGAGATTTTATTACAAGTTGCGACAGAAGTAAATAAATACAACAGTAATATGGCTTTCGCACTTCTGATTTTCTTTTTTTCTCATTTCAATAACTAGGCATATAAAAAACCTGCTGGCAGGGCTCAGGCGCATCATATTATACAATCATTTGCAGTCAAACAATCTTCTGGAGAAAGTGGCGATTCATCAAGTGATTCTGGGCTTGAATCTGCCGAATCAGACGAGGAAGAAAGAGCCTATTTACAGCAAATACAATCGGCACGTATGCCACGATCAACACCAACTCCTCGTCAAATGGGACGAGAAACAAATCAAACAAGGAAATTATGGCAAGAACATCGACAAGGTGCAGTCAGTAGGGCCTCTTCACAGACGATGATGACAGCACCGAGTCAAATGAGACGATATTCACAGTCTTCGTCTTCCATTTCAGGGAGACCTCGATCAGTAGCTTCATCAGTTATATCAGGTCTAGAATTGAATTCTTCTAGACAGAACCAGATCCGAAAACCCAGAGAGTATTATGATGAAAATTTGGAGAGTTCAAACCCCTGGGATCTGCATCCTTCAACTTTACAATATAAAGTAAATCAACGAACGCCTTTACTCAGTACAGAAAGTGTATCTTCTTCTGTTACTGCTAGACAACGAAAATTAATGAAAGGAGAAGAAGAAGAAGAGGTAAATTCTGTTCTTGGACTCGCAACGCAAAGAGCATTGGATTCTTTAAAAAATGAAATTGAGGCTTTAAATGAGCGAATTGATGGATTGCGAAGTGAGTTAAAGACACGAGATCATCGTAGAGCACTCGCACCAAAGAAAAATGACGATGAGAAATGGGAGGGTTGGAGATGGGTAATCAAGGTAAAGCAAGATAGAAGCAAATACATTAATTATATATATATATATATATGTACGTATATATTCAGGAATAATAATATTAATAATTACATTAATCATTGATGTTATGCAAATATTGATTTTTTAATAACAATAACAATGATAACAATAATAATAATATAGGCTGCACTAAGACATGCTTTAATGAATCTAGTTACTGCAACCATGTTATTTATTGCACTTTATAAAAGCAATAGCCCAATTGCGCATGTTATTATTAAAGTAATTCGACGAATGTGGCAAAAGATCAAACTTCAGATAATGATCAGTAGCTTGGTGTAAATGATATAAACAAAAAAGCAATTAAAGGAGTATCATGTGAAAAAGGAGCTATTTTGACTCAACCCCTTTTTGTTTCCCTTTCAACATTTCTTGTATCTCTCTCTTTCTCTTTTTCTCTCTCTTTTCTATTTTTTCTCTCTTTTTTTCTCTTTTTTCTTCTATATAATGGATATAACAGACCGTTTATTAAAACCCGCGGTGATGAGATCATCGCCTAGTATTCAACTAACTACTTATACTGCTCATGCACATACAGAAGAAAAAAAAGTCCTATCAGCACCATCTTCTTCACGCCCCTGTTCTGCTTTACAGAAAAATAATGTATCCGACTGGAGTCGTACTCAACAAAAACTGATGTTACAAAGACAATCGTTTTTAGCGGATGACAAGAATTACCTGGAACATCCAGATAACATGCGTAGACTCACAAAGGAATTAGAACGGGTTAATCGAGAATACCGATGTGTACGCCAATTCGAAGATCCATTAGCCCTGTCATTTAAACGCCTGACAGCACAATGTTCTGACCAGATTCCAAATTTAGCATCAACAAATACATCAGCTGCCTCTTCATGGTCTTCCTCTTCCTCTTCTTTACTTAACGTAGCGCCGCGTTTGCAACGAAGGGCATCCTCTCATACCGTGCAGGATTATCTGCTGAATTTTAAAGAAGAAAGGAGACACTCTTTTACTAGTCCGGATCGTTCACAGGGTTATATTGGTCGTTTGTTTGGTTCAGCAATGCATCACACGCCACCTTCCTCGTCTCAACTCAAACGCCACCATATCGTGTGAAGTTCTTAATTTATATATTTTTCTTTTGACATTTGTGTTGTAATTGTTCATTTAAGAAAGAGGTGCTTTCTTTGGCTCTCCCTCTTTTGTTCCTCTCTCGCTTTGAATATATATATATATACATACATACATACATATATATATATATATAATACGCTATTATTTTTACTACTACTACTACTACTACTATTATTATTATTACTTATTTTTATACGCACATACATACATACACATATATTATTACTACATACATTATCATTTCCATTTGTATTTTTTTTCCTGTGGTTTTAATTTATTCAATAAGAAAGGAGACCTGCATTTCAGTTCCTTACTGTACACACAATTTGTTTGTTGGTTTTATCTGGAGAGATAGTGTTCTCCATATCTTATACAAATAAAGAACATACTATATATCGAAAGTTATATTAAAAAATGTAAAGAGTAACAAAACAAAACAAAGGATATATTAAGCTCAGACTTTTAAAGTAGAGTCCCAACTGCCAATACATAGCGCCATTCCACCTCCTGCAATATTGAAACAGGATACTATATTATCATGTGTTGATAATACGCCTACACGCTTACCTTTGAGTATATCCCACACATTACAATTATAATCAGCATATACACCAAAAAATAAAGTCAATTTGAAAAACTAAAGTCAATTGAGGTGATACCACAAACCGTCGATTTGTCGTGTGAATAAAACAGTTCACAATCGGCACGTAAATCAAATAAGCGGCAACTTGCATCATCTGATCCTGTAGCAAATAAATCACCGTTTGGAAAGAATTGCACGGAATTGACATCCGACTCATGGCCGACAAATGTGTGCACACATTTCTTCGCTTTAATATCCCATACTTTGGCAGTCGTATCGCATGCTCCAGTAACAAACACATTAAGATTCGGACCTAATGAAATATTATAAATTTACGTGTATAATATAATATTCCAAATATTAAAGAAAAGTAGACGGGAGCTTTATTTATATACCTCATGATATCACCTGTATGCTCAATAAACTCGCCTGTCTTTATATTAGCATCAATGTCCCACAGTATACAAATCATACCACCTGATACTGTCAAGATTTGAAGATCATTTATAAACCGACAACAGCTCGAATAGTGACTATGTACCGAAAGTTCACGGATATGTCTTACCGGACCATCGCAAGCTTTCAAGTTATACGTTGAGTATATATTATCTGGCCATATACATACTATCAATTTAAGTAGAAGGAAAGTAGGCACAAGCTATGACTCAAGTGAATCTTAATCGAATTGCGTGTACTCTGTTAGTTGTAAAGTAACTCCATACAATCAATTTGCCATCTTGTGATAAGGATATAGGATGTTAGCTATCATGAGCAAAACCCATAGAATAAATCCTCGTAAAATAATTCTTGAGTATTCTTCTAGATTTCATTATAATACGAGGTGATGCTTCTACTTCTTTTGCCATTATTCGCACTTTTTTTTTTAAAAAAAAGTAGACATTCAAATAATTACATAAAAGAAGCGTTAAAAATAATTGAAATATATAAGCTTAGAAGATATGTATGCTAGCACTTCTTTAAGCTGTTTGGTATGTTCTTTTAGTATTTTGACCTCTCTTCTTGCTCCTGCCACTCGCCCAGAAATAACATTATCATTATCATCATACATTATCTTTCAAGAAAAAAAGAAAAAGAAAAAAAGGGGTGATATACGAAATAAAAAAAAATAAGAAATAAAAAGAAAGAAGAAAAGAAAAAATATATGAAAAGTGCATGAATAAGTAAATGATATATCCTAGTAGACTTAACAATCAAATAAAGGAGATAAATGGTTTAGGAGAGGTTAAGAAAATAACTTCCACAAAGCAGTAAAAAATTATACTAAGGAGGTCTTTCTTTCTCTCTTCAGTTCACTAAAAAAAAAAGGCATGGGCTTGTTCATAATCTCCTTGGTTTCTCCTTGTATTAACAAGTCAGTGCCACAATTGTGCCTGAAATAAAGCTAGTTGCACAGAGAACAAATCCGGCAATCATAAACTTTGATAGTTTCTGAATTTGTTAGCTATTCGTAGTTTCAAAAAAGTAACTGATTGTCTTTTTGTCAAGTAAAGCATGATCATGCTTTTGTACCATCCAAGTGTTGTATAATCGCTACTCTAAATTTAATTCAAACTCAAAGTGGTACAAGTGTTATAGAGTTAAAAAGAAAAAAAATCAGTCAAATTGTGAGTACCATTCATATATAACTTTCATTCTTTTTCTTTTCTCTTTCTATTTCTTTTTATTACCCTTTTCTTTCTTTTTTCTTCTTCTTCTTTTTAAATTTCTTTTTCTTATTTATTAATACTTATTTCCAGGTAAAAGCAGATACCAGTACTTTTTTTTAACTCAAAGTTAAAGCGACAAAATTCATCTTATAATTTAATTTACATAGAAAAACAAAAACAAAAACAAAAAATGGCAGCCCTGAAGCCTATTATCAAACTACCACCACGTAGCAAACAGTGCTCCACCAATCGAATTTCCTTCCAAGGTGTCGCTAAAATAGAAAAAAATGAAGCACTTGCTACAAATGAATTGTATTTTGAAGACGTGGATCAAAGAGTGACAGATTACGATATTCAATATTTGTTCCAAGAATATAGTGTATTACAGTAACTATTTTATTTATCCTATCATATTTAAAAACAGAGATATTAATACAACGTGTTTATATAAGAATCAAAAGAGAACGAGGTGGCGGTTATTTAAGCTTCCCGGATTCCAAAATTGGTAAGTGACAGCAAAAGAGATGTGATACGTTTTCTATTTTTGAAATATATTTATATACATTATATATAATATCTTATATTAAAGCATATATATATATAAGTGAAGACGCTATATTAATATTAATAATCATATTAAATAGCTGAACGAGTTTATTCTCTTTATAATGGATATGTGTTTGCAAACAAAGCAACGCTTATATTAAAGTTTTCTCTTTCTGATGACCTACAGCCAGAAGGGCCTGTTTTAGAAGTCAATCATCTTCCACCCCACATCGATCATAATACTCTATATGACATATTTCACCCTTTTGGTCCCCTGAGTCTATGTAAACCCATCACAGAACACGGTGCACATAGAGGAAAGGCTTTAATTCAGTTTTTTAGCAATGAAGATTCAGAAATTGCCCAAAATGACTTGGTAAATATCATAACATTTACTTTTTTTTTATATATAAAAACAATACATGTCTATTGACCCGAGTTTTTATTTTATTTTATTTATAATTTACATTATCTTCTTTTTTTTTTTTTTTTTTTTTTTTTTTT
>VCJA01003286.1:0-11692 GCA_024139275.1 Backusella macrospora
AAAAAAAAAAAAAAAAAAAAAAAAAAAGTTTTAACTCTCTTTGTAAAAACTTACCACACGAACAGAAGCACCAAAGGACTTGGGAGGTAAGTTCTTGTTGAAACGAGCCTTGACAACACCGCTGGTACCGTGGGTACGGGCAATACGACCCCAGATAACACGGACCTTGGAACCGTTGACTTCACGCTGGGCACGGTAGACATAGGCAATACGCTTACCGAGGTAGAATTGAGCATCCTTGGTGGTTTGGACACCTTCAACTTGGATCAAAGAAACATTAGGATTCTGGTTGCGCATGGCACGTTCGTAGCCCAAAACACGGCCCTTGCTGTAAAGACTATAAAATGAAAATACTTGCCAGGTTAATAATAATGAAAATCCATGGAGCTTATTATAACAGGACAGAAATGAACAAGAAGAAAGTAAACGGATCGATTGTTCACTGTATCATTTCATTGACTAACTTGGGCTAATTAAATAACCTGTTTTATTTCATACTCTCTCCTCCCTCTTTTATTGTTTGTGTCTTCTTGTTTTTTTCTTTCTTCTTCCTGGTCTTTTAATACTGTGTTGTTTTGTTGTCATATCCGTTTATTTATATCTATCTTCTTTTTTTTTTTTCTATCTCCTTCCTCTTTTTAATCCATCCATATAAAAATAATCGATCCATTTACTTTCTTTCTTCTTTTCATTTCATTTTTTCATTTTATTTTTTTCATCCTCCTTATGTTTTCATCTTTTCTTATTAGACATGATAACATTACCGGTCTGACATGATAATTAAAGAGAAGGTTATTCAAGCTTTCGAATTGTTGTCTTGAACAAAAATCTCTCTCATCCCCCCCTCTCTCTCTTACACAGCATTCCTTCTCAGACATTTTGTTGTTACCGGACAATCACGTGATATTAATCCGTTTTATGCAGTCACCCATCCTCATTTGGATATTACATTCCCTCCTATTAAGTGTGGAGAGCACCTATACTGTCTTCTTCTTGGTATTAAACCATAAAGAATTCAAATTGGTTTTTCCTTACTTTTTCAACAATGAGGATAAAGTCTATTATCGCCAAGAAATAAAAATACAGCTGATGAATGAGAAATTTTTAGAGAGAGAGAGTTATTAGAAAGCAAAGATCACTCAGTTGTAGATAAACTTACCTTCAGTTCCCCACCCTATTTATGGGGTTTTCCATATGTTATTATGAAATTATAATGATTCTGTGAAGGAAGAGGCAGCATACCAAGAGACACTAGTCCAGTATGTTTGTCTTGATGGAGGCGGTAAAAAAAAAAGAAGTTTTCTTTAGAAAACGAGAATGCGCTTGACTCCATGATAATTATATATTTCCTTTTTCTTCTTCTGATCATACTGAAAGTCTTTTCTTTTTCTTTCCTCGAGGGAGGATCTGATGACGATGATAATGTTGATTTTATGATACCACAATTTCTTCAAACATCTCATTTTTCTTTTCTTCGATAAAAGGTCAACAAAGAGTAGAGCCGTATCATTCCGATTACAATGAAAATACAAGAGACGACTAAAAAAAAAAAGTGAATGATGATATAGGCATGTAATAGTCGATCTCTATAAGAAATCAAGCGTACAATATAATATATATATATATATATTTAGTGTTTAAATGATGACACGTTAATTTATGAATCCTCTTAATACAGGTTTAACTGCTGGTTTGAATCGATATCTAACAATTCGAACAAACCCTTCTACTTCTCCTTTTATATCTTCCGATGATACCAGTATTGATTTGATATCAGGAATATCAGGCGAAAATAAAAGTACTGCTACTGAAACTAACATAAGCGTTGTTAGAAAAAAAAAGCACCAACACCAACACAGACGTTGAATACAATACTAGTACTAGACATATATTTCACTCTAAAAAAAAAAAAAAAAAAAAAAAAAGAGAAAGAAAAAAAAAAAAAAAAAAAAAAAAAAAAAAAAAAAAGGTAAAGGGTTATCTTTTTGATTTTTGATATATATATTTTTTGTGTGTACGTATATTTGTTTAAAATGAAGATGGTATAGAGACTTTATCAGGAGAAGCTGTGTTTGAGTCTGTTAAAAATGATGTTGTTGCTTTTAATGTTGGAGTCCAAGGAATAATGCATTCACGAAATTGACGAATGCATCTCAAGATTGATTCTTTTGTTACGGGCTTATTAAGGTTATCATCAAATATATTGGTAAGCTGTACAGTACGCTCATACGCAGTAACTGCAATGATGGGTGTGTTTCTATTAATATTGTTTGTGGATTTAATCATACGAGCTGCTGCCTCACCATCAACTAAGATAATAAAAATAATGATAATGAGTAAGTTGAAAATATCCAGTTGTAATATTAATATTTCACCTTTATAAGATACTTACTTATAGGCATTCGAATATCCATAAAGATAAAATCAAATTGCACTTTATCTCCCATCGCACATCGAATGGCTTGTGCACCATTACGTACAATTACACAGCGACACTGCAACAATTTTAGAATAGTCTCAAGAATCTTGCAGCTAATTGGATTGTCGTCGGCGATCAAGCAATCAAGTGGCTTGGGTCTAAAAGGTTCAACATTCGTATCACAATCTAATGGATGTGGTGCGGATGGAACAGAGGGTGAACGTGATGGGAAAGAAGAAGACCCAGTACTAACACCACTACTATCATGATGGTTTTCATTCTCGATAATCATTGAATTCGAACTACTACTATTATTATTACCACCAATAACACTACTGTTGTTGCTACTACCAGCACTTGTGCTACTTGTTCCCGATTTATTGTTAGTTCCAGCCAGAATAGCTACACGATTTCCTGGCGATGAAATGGATCTTACTCTCCTCGGTACATCATCATTATTTATCTTTTCTACATGATGAAGAGGGTGTAGTTGTTGTTGAGTTGCATCAATAGATTTACGAGCTCCACCACCTCCACTAATAACAATAGAATTTCTTGTTGAATTAGATGGAGAAAGAACAAGTGGTGGTGTGGATGGTACTGATGACGATGATGATTGGCTACTTGATCTGCTTTTATTTGTATCGACAATAGAACTTCGTTTTCTTTGTGAAATAGCAGGTAAAGAACGATGTAATGGACGGCCGTTGCCTCTGGGGTCTGTACTGCTACTACTTGCTACAATTGATTCTTGACGGATTTTTCTTATTGCATCTTCGTTTGCTTTTTCAAGTAACGGTAAATTCTTATAGACAAACGTTCCAAAATCCGAATCTCGGTTTGTTTGTGAGGATATACTTGCATTAAAATCGCCTTCTTCATCGTCTTGTCTTTCATTCTGATTAATAATAGATACTGTATCTGGATTTTGCTCCATGATGATTTCTTTTGCACGTTGAATTTTTTCCATAACAAGATTTTGAACGTCATCTACATTTTCCATAGTTGCACCTCTCGAATCAAAGTAGTCCGTATCTTCTTCATTCATTGGTTGGGGAATGAACGAAGGTGATTCTGTAAGTAGATTATCCCAATCGATACCAGTAAAGAAAGGATGGTTTCGTACTTCATCGGGGCCATTTCTACCAAGACGTTTTTCAGGATCCAGTGTTAATAGCCTTTCCATAAAGTCACGAGCCTCTGGTGGAAGATCAATATCATCCTCATGCCAATTAATACGTCTTGAAAGGATATTATCAAATACTTTGTCTGGTGAATCAGCATGGAAAGGGGGATAGCCATAGAGAAACTCGTAACAGATGACACCTAACGCCCACCAATCTACCATGGAGTCCTGACCAGTTCCTAAAATGCTTTCTGGTGCGAGGTAGTCAGGTGTACCCACTGCATGTTGTGCACCCGCATCCATTCCCCCTCCACCTCCTTTTTCACTGTTACTGCACACACGATCAGAATGTACATAACCTGGTGTCGTCAGCCCCGAGGCCATTAAACCGGAACTAGTTCGCTTTCGTCCACTACTTGAAGATGTCGTTTTTATTTCTTCGTCATTATTTAGTAGAGATGATATACTACTAGATTCTCCTCCAGAATTGGAACTGGCAAGTGAGCCCCTTCGATTTCGATCTCTATCAAAGAGCAGACTAAAATAGGATTGCTTGTAGGGTGGTTTATTACTATTAGTAGGAAGCACAGAGGATGAGGAGTTTGAAAAAACAGAGGGGGACTGAGGTGGTGTGCCAGAGAGTGAGGGAGCTGGTGAAGTAGGTGCCATCGATTCACAAAATTCATCTCTCAAGCGACGATCCAGAAATCCAATACGTGATAAACCAAAATCGGTCAATTTCAAATGTCCATTTTGGTCAATTAACAAATTGTCTGGCTTTAGATCTCTATGAATGATATTTTTTTCATGGAGATAGGTTAGTCCTGTAGTGACCTCTGCTAGATAGTTTCGTGCCCAAGGTAGTGATAAGCTACCCAGTACCTTGATCAAAGAAGAGCAATCACCACCATTTAGATATTCCAGAACCAGATAGAGATAATCCTTTGATTGGAAAGTGTAATACAATTTTGTTACAAATGGACTATCGGTCTGAGCCATTAAAATCATACGCTCGGCTTTTACATTTGTTACTTGGTTCTTTGTAATCATATCAGATTTCTTGAGAAACTTGATGGCATAGTAATCTCCAGTAACACGTTTCTTTGCAAGGAAAACCGATCCAAATGCACCTTTACTGATAGGTTTAATGATGTCAAAATCTTTGATACTGGGTGGTATCGGTCTGGACGTGATAGGAGCAGGTAGTGGAGACAGTGGCGATTTTCCTAATTTGCTACTGTTGGGTGTGCTACTACCAGATACTGCTGATGCGGATGCTGCTGTTGTCATACGTTGCTGACTTCCTCTACGATGACCTCCTACAGATGTAGGATGTAATTTAGGAGATCCCATGGGTGTTTCGATGGTTTCCATTTCAATAATTTTTGGTGCTATTGCTGTTGCAATTGAACCTCTACGCTTTGAAGCACGCCTTGCTTGGCGGTTTCGTTTACCTTTAGATTTCCAATCTTTTATTTTTCTAAAGATTGTTTTCTTTGTTGTAACACATGTTCCAGTGTTAGTTGTATCTTCGGAAGGTTTTATGGGTGATACTTTTTTAGGTTGTGTAGTGGTAGTGTGTATTGAAACAGGAGCTAAACGTTCGTCATCCTCTTGTGTCACAAACTCTGTCCAATTTTTCTCCTGTACCACATGTTGCTGGAAATCTTTCCTAGTGCGTTCATTGTACTCCAAGCGATCTTGCATTCGATTTACAGAATCAATCTTTGCTCTGTTGATTATTTGAATATCGTTAATAAGCGATTCCATATCTGCATCATCAGCAAGAGGAGGTCTCCAGTATAATACCTGTACAATCTTGGATTTGGATTGAGGGGAGTGTTTGAGTCTTGGAGACTTATCAGGTTCAATACTGCAATCGTTATTATCACCACTATTATTATTATTATTATTATTATTATTATTATTACTGTTGTTATTATGATCATCTACATTGACAGGATAATATGGGTTTGCTTCAACTGATAGTGCTACGTTCATGATATCAAGTAAAGATTGGTATTTCTCTAGCTCTACCCGCTTTCTATCTATAGGGCTTGTTGTGTCTTCCTCTAACGGAAGAGAATCTCCAAATATGGAGTCTTTATCATCATCGTCTTCATTATCACCATCACCATCGCCTTCATCATCATCGTCTTCATCGTTGAGAAAAGTGGCATTACCAATAGCAGAATGGGTCGTGGTCGTTTCTAATCCAGGATTTTTCTCAAGTTCACTTAGTTCTGCTTTTGTTACGTCACACAGACTTTGTACATTATATCGGAGCTCGGTTAGACTGTCATTGCAGTTGCTCACATCCATTTCAGCTCGATGAATTTCTGCACACAACTCAGAATGTTGTTCAAAAAAAGCTGCCACTACCCACCTTTCGCATATACGACAAAGTGCTGGTGCTAGTGATAATAAGGTAGCATGCGAAACTGAGCTGAATGAAGTTGGTACTCCTCCATGAGAGATGGCTCGTCGCATAGCAATACTAGATGCCTTTGGCGCAATATCAAGACTAGATATCAGCGTTTTGTTACTTGTGATGGCAGAAACTGGTTCATTTGAAAATAGACTATTTTCTACATTTTCATTTACTTGCTGCTCTTGCTCCTCTTTTTCAGCACCAGTAGACGATGTCAATATAGAATTAAATTGTAATTCAGTACTGTTACTACTATTATTGTTTTCAAAAGGTTCAATGATGGACCAGCGTCTTGAACCGAGTGGTTTCACCACCCACATTGTATGACTAGGATCTCCAGTAACTCGATTATACATAAGCATTCCTTTTCCTTCCATTTCAAATGGCTTCCCATTATTTGTCAAGACACGAAAGGATACTTCAACGGTACGTAATTCATCAGCAAGCATTTCTTGAGTTGCAATATCGAATACATGTTTATCTTCTGGTAAAATCAGCTGTGATATATTCAAACCAATCATGGACTGAGGTTGTGTACTACATAAAAAAATAAATAAATAAAAAAGTTCCTTTCTTGTACACAAACAAATTTCATCATAGAAATATAATAATAAAAATAGACCTACCCTAAAACTTGGTGCCAAACAGGACTAAGGTATTTTACTGTTGGATCAGATAAATCTAATTCCATAACGATTGTATCACTCTGACCACGTTCTGCTTCTTCTTGAAGTTCCCAATCATCCTCCTGTTGTTGTTGTAGTAACAGTAATTGCTGTTGTTCATCTTCATCTTGCACCATCATCATAGATATGATACTATTATCGCGAGTCCTCGATGGTATATCACGACTGTGACTGTTGTTGTTAATATTGGAACTAGAAAGTGTGTTATTATCTTCACTATCATCATAATCAAACGATGTATTAATCATAAGAGGTTTAAATAATGGAGTAACCGTAGTACTCGTGCTCGGTTCCGATGCAGTACCGTCCACAGTGGCGAAAGAAGACCAAAAGCCACGCTCGGCCTGCCACCATTTAACCACGCGATTCAAAGCGGCAACACCCAATAACAATCTGACATAATACTCTCGACAAGGCCATTCAGGATGATAATCCCATTGCATACCAGCGGCCTGAATCTTTGAAACAATGTCAGCACATGCACCGGTATTTTCCAAAAAAAAATCTAAATCGGTATCTAGGACACTCTGTGCGAGACAGATAAGGTCCTGGAGTATCAATATAAATGGCGTCGGTAAATAGGAGTCTTCGGAGATCATGGTCACCACAGGAGGAGTGGACGATGATTCTTCGTCTTTGAGTTTTTCCCAATGTTTCAGATCAGCATCAATATCAGCTATTTGTTGTTCTGATGGAGTGGTTCTCATCATTCTACTTATATTACCACCACTATCGTCATTACCAAAAAAGGTACCGTTATCTTTTTCTTCTTGTTTGAATGATGCAGCAGTAGCACTTTTGACGACATGAGCATCATCTTCGGTTTCAAAATAAAGTAAGCCACGTTCAACATATTCATTTAGATCATCAATAATTCTACGTAGTTCTTGGTTACATGTTTTTTTGGCTGATTCTAACCTAGATTTAATAGTATGTCTGGGATAACCAGCAGTGGATTTGTTACTATCACCATCATAAAATGGATTCTTTACAGGATTATTAAATCGATAACCAACACCTCCCATTGCAAAAGTAGAATGTTGAGATAAAGAACGGGATAGAGGCTGTGTAGTAATAGCTGCGGTAGTAGCAGTAGTACTACTACTACGATAATCTAATGGAGATGTCGACGACTCCTTGTTATTTGATTCTAATACCGAAGAAGGAGAAGGGCGTTTCACAAAACCAAGATCATGCAAATCAATTGACATACGATGACTATTATTATTTGCCTTTGAAAGTTTACTCGACTGTACTGAAGTCCACCAGGCTGACAATTTTGCCTTTAATAGACTATCTGAATGTTCCATTTTATCTACACTTTCTCGATATTCAACAACCCAATCTATCCATTCTTCTTTTGGTTGTGGCTGTGATTGTGGTTGCTTGAACCATCTACTTAGTTTCGTTTGACGTGATAGTTCAAGTCTATTAGCATATGAAGATCGTTGATCTGCTATTAATGTTGTGGTTGTTTTATCAGATTGATTTACTGGAACACTTTTAGATCCTATAATTAGGAAAATATGCATTCATATTTACTTGATAAGTTTCACTTTTTTTTTTCTTTTTTTTGTTGGTTTTTGTTTTACCTTGACCAGATAAAGGTAAAGTAAAGTAATCTTCTGTGTTTGATGTTCCGGCTATTCTATCTGGAACCGAGGTATTTCCTTTACAATAAGAATCAAAATCAAAATAAGAACTATGTTGCTGCTGCAGCTGTTGTTGTTGAGTATTATTAAGAAACAAGGCAGGATAAACAGGAGAATGATAGAAAGCAGGCTGTTCATCCGAACTAGGTAAATCCATTCTTCCTTCTTCCAAATCGAGTTCAATAACATCTTTATCTGCATCCTGAGAAGTATTGCGACTTGATTTTCTAGACATCTGTTGTTTTAAGAAGGTTTGAATCGATTGTTGATAAGCAGGAAGTCCAGCTGGATCACTGATGATTCCTGTTAGGTCTTCACTGGGCATGTTCCGCAAGACAGACGACCTGCGCCTTTGTTTACCAATGGGAACTTTTTATTGGTATTTTTTTTAGAGTATAAAAAATCATACATACAATAAAATAAATAATAATAATAATAAGTCAGATGTTATAGGCGTTATTTTTATGGCATTCTTTGTAATAAATAAAAATGCTCACGTTTAGAACTGCTGCACAAATTTGGAAAATCTGATGAAGAGTTTGTAGATAAACTAATGTCTGTCAAAACCGAGGAAACAGAAGAAGCTCGTTCGTGACTTTCATTTACTAATATCGGGCTTTGCTGCTGTTGTTGCTGAAAAGTTTTCTTCTCACGTAATTTAATAAATGGGCCTTCACCGCTCGTATTATTATCTTCAAGTGAAAGTAGACGACGATGACTATGACAATCAATTGAGTTCTTTCTACTACGAGGTATTAATTGGGTATTTTCAGGTAAACTAATAGGAGTCGAAGGCGTACTATTTGTTTCAGCTACATCCACAATCCAACTTGTACGTTTTGATTTTACCATGTATTTCCCACCACTTCCCGCAGGTGGACTGGCATAACGGGGTGAAAACATGGGAGTCATCACTTGATTCGAGGGCATTTGTCTTGACAAAATAACATCGGAGTCGCTACCGGTACTAGAAGCATAGTCACCATTGATACTATTATTGCTACTACTATTATTATAATTGTTACTACTAGCACTAGTACTACTGCTATTGTTATTAGCAGCAGCAGCAGTTTGTAATAAAAATGATGGTGACTTTTTATTGTTATTGTTATTGTTATTGTTAGTAATAATAGTTTTTGGTGGTGGCATGCTGTGGGAGACGGAGATAGAGTCACGGGAAGTTGCCGGTGAGTTGCAATCGTCGTTGTTATTATTGCTAGACATTGAATTATGTTCAGATCTATTCAAAACTGGGGCAATGCTGCGTAATTTAGAGATTGGATTAGTTATTTCAGCAGAAGTGGTGACATGGCTGACAGTGACAAACGCGGGGTTGGATCTACTTTTATTCTGACTTGAATTGTAAAAAGTTGTCGAACGATCGCTTGGTGGTGTAGTATTCCGAGGGGCTACTTCTTCCATGACCACACTTTCATTGACTATTGATCCTCAAGAAGAATAACAAAAAGGTATATAAAAACAAAACAAAAGAAGAAGAAGAAGAATAATAATAAGAGAAAGAAAAAAAAATAACAAAGAAAAAAAAAAAGGGAAAGAAAGAAAGAGTGAGAGAAAGATGGCTGCGTCACACAAGCGAATATCATTGGTTCACTTCCTTTTGCATGATGGTAACCTTGGCAACATTCAATGTGAATACTTACACAACAGCGATCCTTTTTGTTATAAAACAATCATGATCAACTTTACTAAAACAAATTAACAGGTATTTAACCAAAATAACTCTGTTACAACTATAAACGCTGTTAATTATTATTATTATTATTACCTTTCTTCTTTCTTTCTTTCTCCTTATTTTTTCTTGTTGTTGTTATTATTGTTGTAGTTGCTGCCTAGGTACTTTAGTAACTTCTTTTTATATATATATAGATTATTGATGCTTCTACTCTATTCAGCCTCTCCCCTTCTTCACTTTTATGATATACTCAATTAGCACGCGTCTTGGGTCTCACAACACTGGCCAGTCAGCTTATTTACTTTCTATTTTCTTCTGTGAGATACGAAATAAAATAAAATTAAGATTGGAACTGAGTTTGATCAATACAGGAAACTGGCAAATTCTATCTTGAATAAGTAGTGGTTGTCAATTAAGGAATAAAAAAAAAAGAATATGTTTCTATCTTTCTCTCATTTATCTGTGGTATTGCCATTAAAAAAAAAAAGAAAAAAAAAAAAAAGGTTTTTGATAAGGTTTGTTTCACTAAAATTAAATTATTCTCAACTGCTCTACTGCATGCATCCAGTGTTAAATTATTTACCATGGCAAAAGAAAAACCTAATTTATTTTCAGTGACGTATTATTTACTTATTTGTTTATTTGTTTGCTTTCATAAGAATGGGTTTAAATATCTATGAGTTTATCTACAGCTTATACTTTATATCTCTGTGCTACCATTATCATCATTATCATCATCATCATCATCATCATCATCACCGCACCACCACTACCACTACCACTACCACCGTTACCATCACTATATACATGACATGTATAACTGGAATAGCATGTCATGTAGCCTATACACACCTGAGCACATATTGATTCAAGTTTATAGTCACGACCTACACTTATATTATAATCATTTTGATTACTCGGAACTAATTTAAGACACAAAGTAATTATTTTATGGTTTATGTATTTTGCTCTTTTATGCTATTTTGAGCAATCTATAAGTGTCATTTCAAATGTTTTAAATAAAAGATTACTTTTAAGTCATTGCCAATAGTCACAGCGATTATTTCTTGCCAGTTCGTATCCATGTCAAAGTACTACTATATGACTCTTTAAGCACTTTTACTTGTGCCTCATGGCTTTCTCAATGATTTGAAAAACACAGTATAAAAGCTTATTATTATTATTATTATTAGTAGTAGTAGTAGTATTTGTAGTACTTTATTCCATCTATGAACAAGAAGAGTTCTTGGTATAAATGAGAATAATTTAAATAATATTTATTACTTCACATTCCCTCTGTTTATCTTGATTCTAAAAATCTCAGGAAATAAAATAAAGAAAATGGTGATAAAAGTATGCTTATAAATTTTTGTTCGTTTTCTCCTATGTTATAGTACTATTATTGCTGCTGCTAGTTCATGCATAAAATTTCTAATTAATAACTTTAATAATAACTTCCTATAAAAATATATTGTTAATGTACGGATTGATTTATTTTATCATTTCATCCACAAAGACTTTTCTGTTAGATCCCCTTTCTATAAAAAGAAAAGCTAATAATCTGATCGATATGTATTTCTTAGTATTCCTTGGATTATATATAAGCTTTTCTGTCCACCTCTTTTTTTTTTTTTTTTTTTTTAATTATTTTTTTTTTTTTTTTTTTTTTTTTTTTTTTTTTTTTT
>VCJA01003286.1:32796-43923 GCA_024139275.1 Backusella macrospora
CTCCGTGCAGTCAAGTCTTGTGTAGGTTCAACCTGGTGCCGTTATGGACAACAAGACTCTGTTGGATTTGCCATTGAATTAGAAAACCGTTATCGTGGTATTCGTTCCCCACACAAACTCAAGGGCGGTGTCTCTGGCTGTATTCGCGAATGTGCAGAAGCCCAAGGAAAAGACTTTGGTTTAATTGCTACTGAAAAAGGTTACAACATCTACATTGCTGGTAATGGAGGTGTAAAACCTAGACATGCTGATCTTTTAATAAAGGACGTTTCAGAAATAACAGCTGTTACATATATTGATCGTTTCCTGATGTACTATATTATGACTGCAGATAAGCTTCAACGTACCGCTCGCTGGTTAGAAAAGTTACCTGGTGGTATTGACTACTTACGTAAAGTGATTATTGATGACCACCTTGGTATTTGTGAAGAACTTGATAAACAAATGGGTTTCTTGCTTGGTACTTATGAAGACGAATGGGCTAAAGTAATAAGAACACCCGTTCTTCGAGAAAGATTCAAGGAAAATGTGAATGATAACACCAAAAAGACCAAATTAATTGAAATGATCGAAGAAAGAGGACAGATGAGACCTGTAAATTGGCCACAGCACGTAGAACCCCTTCAATCACTTAAGGAAGAAGTCAACAACAAGTCTGCTGTATTTACATGGAATCATGTCGGTTCAGTCGAACTATTCCCAAAGGATGAGGGTAGAATTGTTAACTTGAGCGATGTTCAGATTGCCATCTTCCAAACGTTGCAGGGAAAATTCTATGCTACTCAAAACATGTGTCCAATAAAAAGAGATCTCGTTTTATCGTCTGGTATTCTTGGCCAACTTAAAAAAGACAATGAAATCATTAGTTATGTATCATGTCCAATTCATAAAAAGAACTTTGATATCCAATCCGGTAAATGTGTCTCTGAAGGAAGTGAATCGTTATCAATCACTACTTTTAATGTGAAGATCGAGAATAAGCAGGTATACCTTTCATTACCCCCTTTGGCAATTCTAGATGAAGTACTTGGTTCCGAGAAACATATCATCAAGAAGTCAATGACACCCAAAAAAATCGGAACTCCTATAGCGGCTGGTGTTGATGGCATGGATTGGTAGTTCAAATGTTCCATTTTTATATATTATAGCATTACTGTTTTTGTTGATTTCTATCATCTTTTTTTTTCTTTCCCATATGATATAATAAAGTCCTAATCGATATTTAAAATAATAATTCTAATATATATATATATAGCCAAACTATTAAAGTAGTACAATCGTATATATACCAAAAAGAAGAAGAAAAAAAAATTCTCAGTATGATGGTAAAGAAATAGAGTAATCACTATAGGAAATTATTGGATTTTTTAGCGGGGAGATTTTTAAAAAAAAAGTTGATAGTCGTCGCCAGTCGCCGGCAGGACAAGCCAAAAAATATACAATGTTCTGACACTTTTTGAAATACGCCAGGACATTGCACACCTTTGTTCTGGCAGCGACTATCAACACCCACGACCATAGTAGCATCTCATTGGCCTATGTATTTTATATATTGTCTACTTACTGGTTTAGACTTCATGCTTACTACACATATGATTTGCTTAAATTTCATACTCATTAAGTATTTGATTAGCTTATATTTTATTTCTTGTGCTTCTTTTATTGACTTGTATTTAGTCTCTAGTACTTATTTTATTGGTTTATATTTACTTTCTAGTACTTTTTTTTTATTGATTTATATCAATACACATAATACACTTCAAAAGAAGCTTAATAATGAAATGATTTTATATTTGCTTTATTTATTATTTGCTTTAATATATAAATTGAAATGCTAAACTAGAGACATACTAAGAGCAGCAACTAATAGTGAACTGAAAAGGACTAGGGAACATGCAAGTATATTACTTTTAAATCCTTCTTCTCTTATTTAGTTTTTCAGAACTGCCATCACTTGGATCTATAAAATAAATGCATTCTGTCAGTTATCGTGGCTATTGCAATATATACATATATATATACATTACCTTTGAGTAAAGAATCAAAGAAGCTTGCAGTATCTGGTAAACACTCCGTGTTGCTCGTGTTGGGTACTCTAGTAGTAACTTGAAGAGCGCTAAAATTTAAAGGCTCATTGACTTGTGTTCTAATTATACTATGAGTTAGGTTAATCGACATGTATATAGTAATAGATAGGTGTATTTATCGGTTGACTTGATACTTACGTTGGTTGCCCTGGCACTGACACAGGAACTTGAACATTCTCCTCTTCATCAATTATGACCTGATCAGCCCGAAGTTAGCCTTCTTGAGAGGCTAAACATAAAAAAGTAAATTAAATATTCGTATTATACCGTGTACCTCCAATTATGTTTACCTGTAGTATTTATTTTAATAGTCTTTCTTCGAGAAACCCAGAGTTGAGAGATAAGTAATTTAGCTCCCCAATGTCCTATACAAGCAAGAAGAGGCAAGAAAGGAGCGAGCTTTTCCTCGAGATAAAGGTATGTCTGACATTGAACATTGGGAGATACCGTACCAAAGGAAACGCCTTCATCCACATGGTATTTCTTTTTTACTTCATTGATAGCAGTTTTGATAGCTATAGTTAGATATTCTATATCAAAAAATGTCTCAACTGTACTGAACAAGTGAGAATGGGACATCTCTACTTGGTCCACCAAAGTCTTGAAATGGTCCCAGTTGAACTGCGCCTTTCTCTTATCACGACCACTTCTGCTGTCCTCCACCATTACAGACTCTTTGACTCGTAGAGGATTGGTATTTCCAGAAAAGGGACCTAACTCACTAGCTGATTCTGTAGTATTATTGGCAGAAAGCTTACTTACCAATTCACGAAGTGAAGATCCCTCTACTTTAATAACAGTGCTCTCTTCAACTACCTTCTGATTAAAAGTCTTTACTTCTTGAAGTTCTTCTGCCAGGTTTCTCATTTCCTTTCGGATCTCAGATGATTCAAACGACGTATGCTTCTTGAAGTCTGTCGACAATTGTTCAACTTGTCCTGACAGTAAAGCTTTGATATCTTCAAACGCTCATTTTGAAATTGTAATAAAAATAAAAAGAAAAGCAATTTTTTTTATTACTAAATTTTGTTTTTTTACAAGAGTTTTTATTCATACTTTTCTTTTTTAAGTAATTATGCTGTAATCGCTACTGTGATTGGTATTGAGATTCGTATATTAATTAGGAATACACTAATAATTAGTGCACTTTGAAGGATTTTCTTTGAAACTTGGGATATCTGATTACTAAATATATTAATTTTCTCAACTTTGCCAGTCGCCTCCAGGATATTGCATTTCTGAGTAAAAATTTCCCATAGTATAGGCTACCGTTTAGTGGTAAATGGGTATTTTTTTTATCAAACTTAGTTCCAAGTAATTTCTCTGAATGACAAAAGATGATGTTTTGTTCATTTATATTTAACATTATCACTTCTCTTGTACTTCCTTTCTGCTGTCACCACTATAAAATACATTGGATTGATTATAAAACTAGTTTATTCCGCAGTACTTGTTGTCATCTGCAGTTGCTTTCTTGTAAGGCTTACATTTATAAAATACTTCGTTATAATGCCCTACTTTTTTACAATCAAGACATTTGGATGTTATCTCCATTAAAAAAATAGCAATATAAAGTTTTTCTTTTCACTTTCTTATAGTCTCATTTATACCTGTAATATAAGTCGTCTTTTTTGATTATATAATGGATTCTATTCTATATTTTATGGTAGATTTATAAATTTACAAGACCTTTTGAACAAAGAAGGAAAAAAAAATATAGTTAAAAGCGTTGAAAATACCACTAACTGGGTAAAGAAAAAGCAGATTATTTATTTTTTCACAATCCTGTTCGCTGAACTACGGGTATCCAGGCAAACGTTGATAATTGGAAAGGATAAAGCTGTTACTATGCTAAAGTATCATATGATATTTAAAGAGAATAATATAGCTAAGTTTGCATATATTTTTTAATTCTACAAATTAACTTTTATTTATGATTTAATCAGCAAAAAAAAAATCGCTGTAGATCAAGCTTAGAATTATTATGGAATAGATGTCTGAAAAAGAACTTTTCACCTTAAGTGGTTTTTCTGTTTATTAAATCAATGTCTTTTCTAAGAATAAAGATTAATTTGACTAAACTCCAATTCTATTTCGTCCAGAAAGAAAGGCACTACTTGTCTGAATTTACTTTCCGTTTTGTCTAAAGAAAATACGAGTACATCTGAATTCAAGTAATGAAAGTTGGGATTGCGCTTATTTTTGGACAAATTAATAGTACATTTCCACAATAATTTCTAAGAAAAAGAAAGAAAAAAGAATCACGATTAGAAATATGGTTTGTTTCATATGTATAAACGCTGCCTTTATAAGTAAGTTAGTAAGTACGCCTTCAAAAATAATTTCAATAGTAGAGTATAATTATCAAAATTTTGAACTTCTTAATTTCAAGAAAATAGTTTTTTATTTTTATATTGAGTATATGCCATAATTACCGTTTCTGTTCTGCTTCTGTCAATTATGTTATTATAGTGCAGAACAGGACTCGGTCCCTGGTTCCTGAAGATCCAAAAATAGA
This sequence comes from Backusella macrospora, assembly GCA_024139275.1. Taxonomy (NCBI): domain Eukaryota; kingdom Fungi; phylum Mucoromycota; class Mucoromycetes; order Mucorales; family Backusellaceae; genus Backusella; species Backusella macrospora. The sequence continues at coordinate 37,402 of VCJA01003286.1, forward strand.
ATATTTTAGTTAATCTCTTGCTGTGATAATCTCACTAAACACTTTACGTAGATCTTACTACGCGTCTTATATTGTTTGATTTCTTTTACAAATAAATATTAAGACATAATCTTGAGGAAAATTTAAAAAATAAATCTCCAAGGAATCAAAGTCTAAGCGGAATAGGAAAATTGATTATACCTCTGTGGGAGTTGTCAAACGTACTTGTTGAAAGTTTGGAACCAATTGTGTAAACTGAAGTTGAATAGAACTTGGAAGGTATCCATCTTTTGTTGTACAAATCATAATAGGTTCCGGTTCCGATTTGATAACAAGCTCAGTAAATCTTTACAGTGTAACATTATTTTCTTTTTTTATTGAGGTTATGATAAAACATCCCTATTTCTTTACCTGGGGCTATTATAAAAGAAAATCAATGTAATAAAGTTGAGGGATATAAAAATTGAAATAATATATATTAGTCTTTACAAAAAAAAAAAAAGACATAGTTAGGGAAAAAACCTAAAACTGTAATGGTGTACAAGATAAACCCTACTTCACGAGATATTTCTTCCTAATTATTGATTAATTTTTCCAGTCGTAAATATCCATACGAATTTCTTCAAATCATTACTCAAGCTGTAGAGCCCGGGAATTTCAAACACACCACTCAAGGTTCAGTGTTTAATTTAGTGCCAAGTTATTTCCTTATCAGGAAAATAAGTAATATGAAAGAAAGAAAAGTAGCAAAGTACAGCTTTGTTTTAGAAGAGAGTGAAATAGCTTTGGGTAATGATGTACTACAACAGGAAGTGATACGGCCTTCTGAGTTCAAATAAAAATAATCAAGGCAACTCCGTAAAAGGGATATGTCTTGCAGAATGGTCGTTCATTAAGGAAACTCATTTATTTTATTTTATATTTTATTTTATTATTTACCTTTTGCTTTCTTGCTTGGTCTTTTCCCCCTCTTCATCCCACCCCTTACTTTTTATTTTACTTTTATCTTTTCAATTTGTGTACAAAATAAAACAGAAAGCATAAGATCTAAAAATAAAATATAAAAGAAATGGACGATCCACAAAATTCACTTGAGATTGCATCTCGGCATTTCAACAATGGGCAAATAAAAGTAAAGAGCGTCCCTTATATGAAAACAATTAAAAATATAAAAGAACGAAAAAAAAAAAAAGTGAATTAATGCAGTAACATTTCTTGATAGGATGCTTATAACCAATTCCTGTCAACAGCACAGGATGCTATAAAACCATTATTTGATGTTAAATTTGTTCATAGCTGTAAGTGAATATAAAAGTAACAAAAACGATAATGAATTTTATTTCCACATGACTTATCATGCCTTCTTAAAGCCATTGTTTCAAAACCACGAAATTATGCCTCATTATTATCGACATTACACACTTGTATTGACCACATCGAAACCATCATTGATCAACACTCTCCATACCCAACAAAAATTGCACCTCCTTTACCACCAAAACCTTCAAATGTTAATGGCAAGCCGGTATTGCCTCCTAAACCATCAGCACCTTTACCCACAAAAATGACCGTAATGAAGAGATCTATTTCTAACCGAGGTAAATACCATCTTATGCTATGCATATGTCTTGACATCATTTACAAGTTTTTTTTACCGGGCTTAATTTTTTATTATAGAACATTCAACACCGACAATCTCTACTTCTCAACGTTCCACCTCAACTGATATGGACTTATCAGACGATTATTACATGAAAAATCAGCCTGTTGCTGATGGAGAAATAGATCCAACACATCTTGTGCCAGCACAAACAAATTCTAGCGATAGTCTTACACCCAACAATCCTTCGGCAATGAATACAGATCATATTCCCTATATACCAGTCCCGCCACTTTTAACAACTCACCGCGTGCTACAAGCTAAGCTTGATGAACTCGAGTCATCTTTGAAAGATTATCGTGTCCAAAAACAACAGTTGAGTTCCGGTGAGAAAAGTCATATGACAGAAAACGAATTAAATGAAGCAATTCAAAAATATACCCCCTATGTTGCTGAAGCCAAGCATACCTTGAACAAAGTGCGCACGTTGTACATGAGCGCTGCTACGATTCCAACAATTCTCCACTTTCAGCCAGGTTTGGTAGCCTATCAGGTTTCCCGAGTTGAGTCTGCCATTTTCCTTGCTATACCTTCTCATGCTTTACTCACACATTCAGCAAAAAATCCACACTCGCGTATTGTAGCCTCTACTGATTTTTTCAATTATATCACGCGATCAATTGAACACTCGATTTTACTACCTCAAGAAGCATCTACTCGTGCCCAACATATAAATCATTGGATTAAGGTGGCTTCCAAATGCCAAGATTTGAACAATTATCAAAGTTTAAAAGCTATTATATCCGCTCTAGGAACTCCGCCTGTTCAGCGTATAAGACGTACTTGGGCGTATATACCCAAGAAGAGTATGGCTCGATTAGAGGCATTGAGTGAACTTATGTCTGAAGCAAACAATTATGGAAAATATCGTGAACATATGGGAATTGTATCTACAACAGTGTTAAACGGGAAAAGCGTAAATTTGATTCAAGCTGAACACTTCAAAAAACCAACTGTTCCATTCCTGGGTACATTTATTCACGACATGACCTATTTACTAGCAGCAGTACAACAATCACAGCCAATAGCTGTCCCTGGAGTACCTACACGTACTTCTTCAAGGGTTAATATACAGCCACCCGATCCAAAACAGGATCCTCGTATTGCTGGCTTATTGGAACTTTTGCAAACATTCCAATCTTGTCCAAAATACGACCGAAAACCGAACGCTATGAACGCAAAAACTGTACAGAAAAGTAACAATCAAGCTCGACCATCACTATCACAGGCCATAAATCGTAGTAAATCAAGTTTTGGAAGATTAGGTGGAGCTATTGGTTTTGGTAATGGTGATGGAAATGAATCTAACGGAAACGAAAAAGATAGACACGACGATTTTGATTCTGAGGAACAGCAAAGTTTGGTTACACAATATGTTTTGATGCGTCCGTGGGTTAGTCAGAATACTGTCGATGAATTGAGTATCTTGCGTGAACCAGTTCGTCCAGTTAAACCAAATATGGGGAGAAGTAGTAGTGTTGGAAGCCAGTATGCAAGCTCATTAATGAGCAATAGCTCGATTATGAGAATTAGTAGCGGTGCTAGTACATTTGATGGTCGCCCTGAAAGTTTAGACGAGATGGGAAGATCTTATATATATGGACGTAATTCAGCAGCAACTGGACCACTAACTTCATCTTCTACAATTGATGATGGTATAGGTTCAGATGATGAAGACGACCTATCACCAGTTGTGAATATTCAAAATTGGGAAATGCCAAAACAAGGTAAACTTTGTAGTGTTATTAATGTTGTTCAATTACTAATTATTTTTTAATTTTATTAGATGCACCTGTAGTACCTCCTCGACCTTTAAATAATCGCATTGGTTTTTAAGTTACAACTCGTAACAATACTTAAAATAAACTAAAAATTTATAGAAACAAATTTATTTTGTTACAAAGATATGTGTTTTATTAAAGTTTGGATGTTGTTACATAATGTGGGATATTTAAAAAAAAATGTGGAGAAATTTAAAAACCAGTCAAAGCTAAAGCAGCTCCGGCTAATGAGACAGCAAGACCAGACATAACTTGAGTTGCAGAAGTACCAGAAGTTTCTGATGAAGAAGCTTGGGCTCCAGAGCTAGAGCTAGAGGCAGAGCCTGGAGCTGCACCAGAGCTAGCACTAGCATTTGGGTCAGCGCGTTTTTTCATAACGGGAGCAGTAGAAGTATCGCCACTAGCAGAGGTATCACCGGAAGGAGCAGGAGCAGTACCTGAAGCGGAGGCACTAGAAGAAGCATCTCCCGTCTTTGAAAGGATGATTCCACCAATATAAGCCATTTGACTCTGGTCAGCACCAACGGCGATAGAATAATCTGAACCTTCAGTTGCGTTCTGAGGTACAGTGACATTGGTAGTACCTTTGGAGGAATCGACAGCAGTAGCTAAAGATTGTACGAGCTGTAGAGCACTAGGATCACCTTTCATCAAATTGATCATCAAAGAATTGACATCTTGTTGAGTAGATTGCCAAGTGATAGTTTGATCAGCTCCAATCTTCCATGTAGTTCCTTGAAGAGGTTGTGTGATTTGAACTGGACCAGCAGCACCGCCTCCACCACCAGAAGCAGCACCTCCACTAGGAGAAGGAGAAGCAGATGCAGTAGCAGAAGGAGCGGCAGGTGCTTGGGCTTGAATTGAAGCAGCAAGAGAGAAAATAGCGATGAGGGTAGTAGAAAATGTAGTCTTCATTTTATAGAGTTATTTCTATTTGGTTTTGTGTGTTTAACTGACGAATATTTTTTTTTTGAGTCCAAAATACCTTCTTTATATAGAGTTTTTTTTATTATTTTAAAATATATTTCTTGGCCTTATTAAAATGAAATCATATATTAAGTATTAAGTATCTGCTTTGAAAAGAAACACTTTTAGTATTTTAATTATATATTAAGGGGCATGAAATGATAAGCCAGGTACCGAACTAAGGGCAAAACTCAGATTATGCTAATCTCCAAAAATGGATGAAGAATAGTTTTAAATGGAATAGTCTATTCTATCTTTAATCATTTGTAGATAATACAGGCCTGATATTGTTTACATTATACAGTAAATGGTCATTATTTTTCTGGTCGATGGTGCTAAAATTTAATAACAAAACGGGTCGGTCTTTTATATTAGTGTTGTTTAAATATAGAACATTAGTACACAAAGCAAAGCAATGTGGTTGCCAACAACTGTTTTATGTTGGCGATTCAAAGTGACAATTATAGTCTTATCGTACATTAAAACACTGCTAGTTTTTTTTTTACTCATAATGTATATACAGTAGGATAATTGGCACCAATGTCTATCTAAGCATCTAACATAGGTTTCAGATCTTTAGATAAATAAGTTATTATATATTATTGTTGAAGTATATGAGAGTCAAGATGGTCATATAATTAGTTTTCTTAACTACTTTTAAATGTAAAATACTAGTTTTTCATAAGATACGCTGGACTTTTTGATGTTCAATACATAAGCTAATATTCGTACAAAATTAGTTTCCTAAACCTTTTTAATACTAATAATACTACTAATAACTGTAATAATAACACAGTTAATTTTATTTCACGCGGTAACTCATCTCGTGGTGTATAGTACCTTTTCTTTGGAGCAATGGTCTTTCCAACAAGATTTTTTTTCGGCATTTGAATTTTAGTTTCAATATTGAATGACGCTAAACCAGAAATATCAAACCAAAGTAGCTATTACCTCTAAAATATATTCACTGACGTTTATAATACAGTCAAACTTATAGATATTGTCGTTTCCACAAAAATAAATGTCCAGAAGGCAAAAATGAATAGCGGAAATTGATTTTTTTTTTCTCGTAAATCTAGATTTTTTTGTCGTTTTAGTTAAAAGTGGTTGTCCAGCTGGCAAGCTGGAATTAGCGTAAAAGCTGTACCTAGTTACTGTATATATTCCATGATGTATGATGTTACATTCTTAAATAAAAATAAAATTCAAATGACGAATGCTTTCTTTTCATGAAGCTTTTAGTAAATGTTATGACATGACAAGAAAATCTAGATTTACGAAATTTGTTTTCAATTTCCGCTATTCATTTTTGACTTCTGGATATTTATTTTTGTGGAAACGACAATATCTATAAGTTTGACTGTATGGCAGAAAAAACACCATGGTAGAGAGAGACAAATAATTATTTATTGCTAGTGTATAGACGCTCTCTTAATAAAAAAACAATAATGATGGATACTAGGCATGGTTGCTAGAAGCTCAGATAATAGCTGATGGCGTTTCTCCGTTCCGTTTGGTTCCATTTTGGGTATGGTTTTCTATATAGAAATGATTTAAATAAACAGCTACATCGTTTTGTACGCGTAAGTAAGAATATGGGATTTTTTTTATAAATGTATAGTTAATTAAGGTAACCATTTGCTTTCAATCGTCATAAAGTAAAAATTTGTTGCCTGAAATATTGTTAATTTTAGTCAGTTATTTTCAAAGAACGAGATAGGCATCAGTGTTGAAATCAATTATTTCCATTATACGATAATATATTATTATCTTTATCAATCAATAATATATATATCATATTACCTATAATATATATGTCATATGTTCACTTTTATGCAATTTACCCTTTACATTTAAGCCAATCTTTTAGCTTTTTTCTTCAGCTCATGCAACTATGCTGATACAACTATTTTTTTTTATCTTTTATGCATCCGCTACACTGATTATAGGTTAGTCCAAACAGGGTAGTTATATCAGGTTGTAATGCCTTACTACAAATCTAAGTCTCTTCGTTATTCATCACATATTCGTCAACTGATATAAAACTAGGTTTTTTTCTTTACCGTTATTTTTCACTTTTGGAAAGCTATAAAGATTTACTTTTGTTTTATACATAATCTGCAAAAAAAAAAAAAA
>VCJA01003286.1:77846-88227 GCA_024139275.1 Backusella macrospora
ACACGAATATTTTCACACAAACCCAAATATTGAATTTGATGGAGTACACGTTTTTGATCAAATTCGGAAGGACTTCTGTTATCGTTAGATTTGATGGTACGAATATAACTGGGATGGCACTGCATCAATTTTGTAACTAGGGTGTTACATGACAACTTGATTTTATCACCAGCAGTTGGGGGTCTCTTCTTAGAGTTGGGATCAATACGCTCGGGGAACAAGGTTTTTGAAATAAACTGATTTGTAGAGCCAGTAGCCAAATTTAACAAATCCTTCAGTAATGAATCCTTGTTCTTATCGGTCATTCCTTCAATGTTATAAAGCACATCGCCGGCATAATGCTTAATCAAAAACTTGGATCCTCTGGATTCAAAATGAGCATTAGAAGATAAAAAGCCCAAACGTTGTACAAATGAATTATCTGCAGCACCTGAATCAGCGTGGGCTGTTGCACAAGCATCATTTAATGCAGCGAAAATTCCTGGTGGGCGCTTTTCTTCAATAAGATCACAAACAACCTTGTTATTGAAGAACTTGATGGGTGTCCACTGGATCTGTTCGCGGACATATTCTTCCTGTTCGGCCTTCAAGGTCAATTCAATGAAAATTTGCTGAAGCTTTTCGTTTACGTAGTTGATACACATTTGCTCAAAGCTGTTCTCTTCAAAAATTTCAAAACCATAAATATCCAATACACCAATAGTATACTGGTGAGCACTTCTAGCTTGGAGTGAAACATTAACACGGGTAACAATCCATTCGAATAAACGCTCATAAATAGATTTTGCAAGTGCATCGCGTACAGAGTTGGCCTGAGTAATGTTTAATGGTACTTCATAAACACTACCACGTCTACCACCGCGCTGAGTTTCCATAACACGACTTGTCAAAGCTTTTGAAAGATTCTCTGCATCAACCTCCATTAAATAAGCAATGAATGTAGCAACTATTCAGAAATCGTATGAGCTTATAATCGCAAACATGATAGGTTATTCCCTTTCCTCTCTCCTACATTTTAAACTTACCATCTCCATCTGAAATAACAGCATTACCACTATCATCCTCAGAAAAAATAATATTACCCAACCAAAGAATAATAGCTAACATTTTGAAAATTTCGTCTTGTTCGTGCTTTTCCAATCCAATAACACCCATTGCATTCTAGTATTCATTTTTCTTTTAGCCGCGGTATTACTTTCCAAAACACCACTACTTATACTTTACCAAAGTCTCTTGGAAGTCTTGAGCATCGTTGATACCAGGTACATCCAAGCAATTACTTTTGCTTGTGTATAAGAAACTTTCAGGTCCCTGAAGACCATATGATTCTAAAATAATACAGTAGTCAGAGTCTGAACTTTAAAGCTTGAAATAGAATAGATTAAAGAGTGTATACTACTTACGCTGGTACTCGGGGGGTGCAGCTTTAGTCAATTGATAAAACACATGGAAATTTCTTTCATTATCAATTTGACCCACAACACGATTCTAAATTTGAAAGCACATTAATATTAATACGGTATTTATTGTTAGTTAGCCTAATGATTTTTATTGTTACCTTTTCCAAAAGATAGTTTGTAATAACAGCTCCAACGGGTTCACCTTGAGTATTGAATTGGATTTCTAAATATTTACCCTTCATAAAAAAAGAAATAAAAAAAAAAGGTTAGATTCTCGGTAATACAGCTTCAATGGACTTTAACCACTTACGTGACGACTAGAATTATCATTTCTTAATGTTTTAGCACAACCAAAACTTTCTAATAGAGGATTTGTTGCCAAGACCATTTCTTTGATTTCCTTAATTGATGAGTTCTGACCATCTCCAGAAACAGCAGCGATATATTGCATGATTCTCTTGGCAGCTTCTGTTTTTCCAGCTCCCGATTCACCACTAAAAGACGTGATAAATAAACCAATCACGTAACATAATTACACAATTACACAATTACATATACTACTGCTACTGCTACTAACCTGATAATGATACATTGGTTTTCTTTATAACTATTCATGTGGTGATAAGAAGACTCAGCAATAGCAAACACATGTGGGGGCATCTAATATGTACATAACAAATAAATTAGCATCGTGCTCCGACCCCTTCCACCACTCTTTTGTTTTTTTCCCTTTCTTTATCATCCCCGCTCACTCTATTATTATTAAATATTACCTCTAACAAATTTTTTCCTCTATAACTTGCCAAGATATCATCAGTGTATACTCCCAAATCTCGAAAAGGATTAACACTGATAAGTACATGACCAATATAAGTCTATTATACAAAATAAGAGAAGATGAGAATATGAAACGAGATGTTTTTTTTTTATTATTACATAAATCTCGGCATTTTGCCATCTCTTTTGGAGATTTTCATTAATAGCCTCATTGCTAATTTTTGTCAGGAGTGTCATGTCAGACACACCGACTTGCTTCTTTTTAACTCCTTCCTTCCAATCTGCTCTAACAGGTCTGTTGGCTTTGATCTTGTCGCCTTTTTTTCCAAGAATTTTCTAAAAGAAGAAAGTAATAGGCAAGGATAAGTTTTTTATTTATTTTTTTTGTATTTAGATATTTGTATGTAAACACATACCTTTGCCATTTTATACTAATATGTATAAATATATATAATGATGTCTAAAAAGAAGAAGAAGAAGAAGAAGAAGAAAAGAAAAGAAAAAAGATAAAGAGAAGAGCAAATTTATATGGATATATATTTATATGTAGATTGAATATATTTTTATAATAAAATTATAAAAATACAGGTGTAGTACAAAAGGCACCAGCAAATTAAAATCCCGTTCATTTCCTTTTGTGGTAAAAAGGGGATGCACATTTCAATTTTGTACCATTGTTTTGTCCAATCTTATCAAGGTATTCCAAATATGTTCTTATGACATCATTTACTTCGCTTTTTTTCTTCTATTTCTTCTCTTGGTGATTAATGAAAGTGAATCAATAAAAAGATATGTAATGTTGGCTCGAATTTAGTTAATATAATATATAAGTAAGGAAACAAGCAAGCAATTAAACAAGCACGTATAAATAAATAAAACTATAAGTAATGAAATCCGTTTTTGGTACTGACATCATTGAGGTAGCATTACTTAAAAAGGATATGGATTACAGTGTGCTTCCATGACATGGTGTGTTTTCAAGCCATAAAAATATATAGCACAGTAATAATAACAAGGTACTAATATTAATTTATATTTCTTACATATTCTCAATTTTATATTGCATTCCTTCATTCTTTTCCCATCTTCTAAAACATAAATATTGAGTGTGTATAAAAAAAATTATAAAATACGTAGAATAAAGATTAAACAACGAAGTTTCTAGAAAAAAGAAAAACACGTAGATTAGCTTTCTGTCTTTTATCAAGATTCCATATATTTCGCATAACAAAACCAAAATATATGTATAAACTACTCAATAAAACTTAAGTCGATGAGAAGATCTTTCTATTACCTTTGTGTCAGCCATAGCATTTTTAATAAGAGTTGTCAATAATAATCAATTTTACCCTTCTTATCTGTGTTTAATTCATTGTCTAAAATTAAAAATATAGTGGATACAGCTATTTTTTTTTAAAAAATCAATAACTTTGAGGACACACGTTTTACATCCGATCCAATTAATTATGTCGCCTAGGCCAAGCAAAATATCGCTCAATCAAGAAGTAAAATATCGTCCAGTCAGAGGAGACTTGAATGACTTCGACATTATGCGAAATACCATTGCTTCCTTCTATTAGCTCTGCAACCTCGCCCTAAATGAGATTGAAATAGCTAGAGTAAACATATTCATGAATTATTATAATTTACTGGATACAACCAGATCTCTACCTTCTGGCATCTTTAATAGTAACTCCTGGTATAGTATATGTCAATTCGTAAATAACCAACGCGTAACAAACCAAGGTAATATACCTGATGAATTTCTTCATATTTAGGACGAATATAGAGAAGAGTATGCTAAGGCTGGAATCAACATCAAGCTTCTTCCTGGTACAAATCAATGTTTGTCAGAAGCATGCACAGAAATCGAAACTCAATACAACAACGTGATTGTAGAAACCTTTGAATAAAAGCTTCTAGACTTTATTCGATATAATATACAGTTGTTTCTACCAATAAGATTAAAATAATATACTTTAGTATTCTTATTATTATTACACGATTAATTGACAATAATCTATAGGATGTCACAGAAAGATCTGTGATTGATACTATTTCAAGAAAATACTGCTATCAGTTTATCTGTGATGGGGATCCTCAATGGTCAGTATTTTATTGACTCACTGAAGAAAGAAAGACACTCATTAATAGTTTTTGCGAGTATTAGAAACAGCATCTTGAGAGAAAGACAACTTTGAAGAATAGTATGACAAACATTTACCATTCGGTGTTAGGAGACCTTCACTCCCAAGATTGTCGTCTGTGATGCCTAAGCTATCTTTCCACTGGCGCTTTTTAGCGATAAGTATAAATGCTTTGGCTTATTTTGCTAAACTTTCATCGCTCAGTGGATATAAAAGTCAGTTGGTAAATGTTTTTTTCGTATTTTTACTACTGAGAAACTTCAGCACGGAAAGTAAGCTTATAACTAGTATGGAATATTACTGGTATGGAATATTACTAGTATGTTTTTTTTTAAAAAAAATAGAATCACTTAATTGATACCAAATGGAAGAAATACTATACTTTTTGATAACTTGAAACCAAATGAAGATTTTTCTGTAGATTTTTATTTTACAAAAGGCATCAGCTTGTCCATGGTCATTTCCTTCAAAATTTTGATTTATCGCTTTCTAATTTTACTGTTTATTAAATTAAAGAGACGTTCTTACCTATCTATATTGATCCTGGAAGAAAATACGTGTTTACTACAGCCATTGGATTAGAATCTGATAAGCAAATAAGAAGGCGAAGGTGTACAGTAAAATAATACTATCACATGACACGCTCTACAATATACTTAAAGGGGTTGAAAGTATTTTCCAGAATCTATCGGATTGAAAATAAAGTTTTATCTGCTAAAACTTCCAGGTTCAAAGTATACCAGATTTATGCGGAATATATCTACAGAAATCTTTATGAATTGTTGAGGTTTTATTTTGCAAGATCACCTAAAAATCGCTTTTTTTGTATATCAAGGAGTACAAAAAGCTCCATAACAAACGACAAACATGTTGACACAAGGCACCTCCATGTATAAACGCTTAAATAGAAATAAAAAGAAGGTGAAAAAGAGAAAGAAAAAAAGAAAAGAAAAACAAGACTTCATGTGAGTCAGATCGACCAAAATAAGGAAATGGATCACTCTAGTTTACAGCATTTGTTTACTCTTATTTAGGAAAAACAAATGGAAACTAGCCAAGTTTAATAAATACAAGAGCAAGGTTCCTTTAATTTTTTTTTTAGAGCTGTAAGCTATGCTGGAAAGTTTAGCAAAGAGATGTTAACGCTACCCAGAATATGTTAATTATTTCATAATCAATCTGGTCAGGAAAAGGAGGGCCGCAAATATAATCATTGTATCAAACACAGGTGCCTCTCCCAGGGCTTAACATTTTTACAGATAAGATGTACCTTCTATCTGTCTAAAAACTAATATCTTTTTGTCTGAATTCCATTTTCATTTAGTCTAACATTGTCTGAATTTTAAGTAGTATTACTGAAGTGACAGCAATCTTACATCTGTAGCCACTAGTGTTACAGTGAGGGTTATATAATCGATTCAACTCGACAGATATTATTACACAAGATTACTATCATATCATGTATTTCATATAGTCATAACATAACCTAGTAAATGTGAGAGCTTTTACTACTATTATGTGGTATCAATTACCACACTTGAGATGAGGTAGTTTACACTCTAGGAAATGCGGCAGGATTCCGGCAGGATTTTTTAAAATTGAGAAAGTCTATTGGCCTATAGCCTCAAAGCCCGCAAAAAATCTGTCACAATCTTGCCACATTTCCTAGAATGTTATGAAGCAAAAAAAAAACAATAAAAAAAAAAATAACAGAGTAAAAAAAAATCTTATGCGTATAAAATAATAGTAAAACTTTTGATCGTTCTCATTTCAAAAGTGACAATAGCGTACACTTTTTTAAAAACATTTAACAGATGATTTTACTTAGACATTAATTATCCTGCATAAATGTTTATGTTTAAAATAGGCGATTCAAGTCAATCAAAGTTATTTTTTTCCTAAGCAAGAGAACTTAGCATTAATCAAACAAATGGATAAATGAAAATATGTCTTCAGTTGTTGATTAATTGTTAATAGTTAATTTTCATTTCTATTTTTTTAACACCTTTCATAGTGAGGTTGGAGAGCCTCAATAAGTTTTGACCGATCTTTTGATATATAATGCGGGGTTCTAGTGCTCTAAATGTAAAAGGTCTAGCTAATCACAATACGTATCAGTAAATATATTTATTTAGTACAATTCTAGCTCATATAATTTATTTTAATAGCAGTATATCAAAATATTTGGTCTATCAAAGATCTGGTTACAACGTCTGTTTAAAGATTGAATTGATCGCATATCAATTGTATAACTTTTTGATATATTGTTTTTTCTACGTGATTTTCCAGAGTGTTCATGATTAATATATTAATTTTTTTCAACTGTATATAATAAATGCCGTCAGCAATTTTTCAGCATATACTATTCTTTTTCTTCTTTATATTTTTTTTATAATCTCCTTTTATTTTTAAATAAAATACCGCTAATAATGCGCCAAGGTAAAAAGGTTCAAAGGCAGGTTTTTACCGAAGGCAAAACACAGGTAAACCCACCTCCTAACTGGCGACCAGTTAATCGAAAAAGATCTCGTGGAGATGCAAATACAGGAGAAGCTAGTAGCTCAAAAAGAAGTACTAAAAATGATGATTGGCTTATCGAGAGATTTAGAGAAGAAATTGAACGTAGGATATGCGAAAAAATCCGTCGTTGTAAACTATCCGATTGTGATATTGGAGCATTATATAGTAAAGAATCAAATATAAAGATACTAGAACAAGGTGTGGTCACAAGTGCAAAACAAACATCAGATCAGAGTGCTGCTACTATTGAAAGGTGCTTGAAGAATCTTAACAGCAAACAAAACACAACAACCGCTGCCAGATGGAATGTATTTGTAAAAGAAAATTTTCATATACTTCTTTCTACAGCTGAAACGGAGAATTTATAAGAATAACCAGGTTCAACCAGTCTGCAACTAGAATATGAACTATCGACTATGATAAATGACCCATCTGTCCAAGAAGGCAATTTCAGGACATGTATTGTATCATTAAACAAGGTTATTCGTAAAGATCTACCAGAAGATGTTGTATAAAATATAAAAGGTACTCATTCTTTCTGTATTAACGTTCACCATCGATAGTGAAAAAAAAAAGCTTTCTTTAGATGCAAAAACAGGATTCTGTATTGAAAACATACTCCCTGATGAATATCCAGTAATAGGAAGTACTGAGTTTGTAGCCCCTCATCTTGATCCAACTGTGTTATCTTCTCAAGACTTCAACAAAGATTTTGGTTGGCTGTTATCTGACTCCCATTTTCAAATAATACGTTGTCGTATTTTGGGCCAAGAGATACTTTGGGAACATTTATCAATAAGAATCGATGTTATCAGCTTATAACATCTTCCGTATCACATCTTCAAAGCGGTGTCATTTGTGATACGTCTGCAATGAAGCTCGCTTTAGTTAAATGCATGACTAATTTCAAAAACATGTGGGCAAACCCTAAAAAGACAAATAAGCCTATAGATCGTTTACTGGATATACTGTTGAAAATCCATCTTGCTCCAAAACAAGAACAGCTATACAAAGAGCACACTAAAAAGAAGATTTCCGAAAGGGAAAATAAAAACAAGGATAAACTGAAAGATGAACCTGAAGGTGTACCATTAGGCAAAATACACTTAATCAACAAATCAAGAAATCAAAAACGACGTCTTTTCAAAAATGAACAAAAAAAGATGAAATTGTACTTGAAGCAGCCAACGATATCGAAAATGACTATATACAGTTAGACGCACTGATAAAAGAATACAGTGAAGCGGAGATGGAACATGAAGAATATGAAGAGGCTTTTTCAGAAGGCATGTCAATTTTAAGTCTTGAAGATCAAAAATTTAAATTAGAGACAAAAGCTGGTATATTCCAGGAGCGTATAAATACATACATAGAAGTACTAGAAAGAGAAGCATGTACATATCTTTATATATTCTGCAAAGAAAAATATTAAATAACTAATTACTCACTTGAGAAACAGAAGGAAGAAAAAGACCAGGCAGCTCAAATCGGCCGATCAAGTCAAATCAACGAACACATTTTACAAATAGAATTAGAGATTCAAGCAGAAAATTGCCCTAAAGCAAGAGCTAGCTTATATTCCGAAGAAGATCATGGTACTTTATCCAATGATGACGATGGATCTCGTAAGCGTCTGGTTATAATTCGAAGCATTATAAAAAATATTTTATATAAATATCATGGCTCAAATATCAAAGACCATTATATTACTGAATTGTTGCCAAACGCAACTGCCAAAGAAGTACAATGCTGTGTGCTTATATCCAATTATATTATGACATACATCCCAGAAAAGAAGCACTTTTTCAAAGCAGCTTATCAGTTGCCTTTCTTTCTAATGACTAATCAAGTACTTAAGTCAACGGGCTACACCAAACGTTGCTCAGCAATTTCCCCATTGGTTTCTCTAAATAAACTCATTACATTGAATGTTGATGCACCTATGCTGTTTTCTATAATGTGTACGTCTAAGGAAGGAAGGAATCTCAATATTTATAACTGATAAAAAAATGATAATATCAAAATGAGACGCTACAGAGTCAAAAGATACTGTATTTCCATCGTTCCTTGATATTCAATAAATCCGATACATAACTGACCGGTACGGTTTCAATTTCGAGCATTCTATGCACTTCAGACTAGGTTTAATCACTGCAAATATGATTGGTACCACTGTAACGGAAACTAAGAAGGACACTGCGACCGTTATGGATTCTACTCCATCAGTTTCTTCTACTTTACCAATTATGCTCAATAGTTCTTCCGCGATTAGATCTAATAGAGGTGACGGATTTTTCGATGTTACGCAAGCAACAATCTCTGTTAATCTGCTGGATGTTGAGCTGCGTCGTTTATATAAAGAACGACAGGAAAACTTTACGAATCGATGAAGAGTGATGAAAAAAAAACCAACAACGAGCTTTACCAAAATATAAAAGATGTGAAAACCAGAAGAAGCAAAATTAATCAAAAATCCTCCAAGTTAAGCAAGATTTACAAGTTTTGAAGACCCGTTTGTATAACCACAGAAATCAAACCAGCAAAAAGTTTATTATTGATAGAAATTGCACTGGTTATATCGGCAAATCAGAAAATACGCTATTAAACAAGAGTGTATTAAAACAACACCCAGTTTCTTTTTCGGGAACTGATAACGGCTTCCTGATTTAGATTCGAAAGAAGTTCAATTACCTTTAGAATTCATAAATTTACCTGTTTATCACAAAGTCAAATCGGAGGAAATAGATCATCATTCTGGTGTCAAGAAGGAAAGATTGAAGCTTGAAAATATCAAACATTTAAAAGAGCATGAAAAAGTTATACTAGGTGAAATTTCTCAAAGCTAGCTAGACTTTTACAATGCTATGGAGGTTGGTATTTCCCAAAGCTCTTAAGATGAATACTTGAAGACGAAGGATGCAAGTCGGAAATTATACTACAGTCACACCAGAATGAAAAATAAAAGAACACTAGAGCTATGCAAACAAAAATATATTGATAGTCTATGTTATAACGAAAGATCTTGTGTTATTCAAAGCAAAAACAGTCTGCTGGTCATGTTTATCAGTGATAGAGGCTATGGATATAGATCTCGTATCAAAGGATTTCGAAAATATGGTGGTCATTGGAAACAAAAAAAAACATGCTCTCAGTACACCAGTTTGCGTTACAAATGAGCATAACACGCCACAGACATGTATTTTTTACTTCAAAAAATACTACACCCACTTCGAAAAGTGATAACAAAAGACGGAAAAGATACGGTTAAAACGATCAACAGCACATCTCAATGTGCAAACCCGAACTGCATCTCAGCTCTGTGTAAAAAAGCAAGTAAACCAAGAGATAACATGTTTTCATTGGCTATAGGTCTGTCAGGTCTGGCGAGAATTCTTTTCAGTACTACTTTTCCAGCACTCAATCATAAACTCAGTCAATCTAATACTGTCATATTTAATCACTATGCCACTACCCTTTCTTTAGTGTAAACGGAGAACGGCTTACCGTCGATGATGGTATTACTCGAGAAAGGTAAAA
>VCJA01003289.1:6715-17512 GCA_024139275.1 Backusella macrospora
CGAGTGTTGTATGACTAAAAGTTGAATTCCTAGTATAGTTACCAGAAAACTCTTAAATTAACGAAGTCTACTTATTTTTTGTATTCATTTCAAAGGTATGGAAAACAATTTTTTCTTCGATTGAAACTGTATGAGTGGATAATCCAAGTGTCTCATTACATTCTAAGAGTCTTACTCTGATACATGGATTGATATGCCATATGTGATGAGTTGTTTTACTTATTTTATCTACAATATTGTATTAAACAAATTATGTCTATTTATTTATAAATTATTTGAAATAGGTGCTTTGATAAACCAAATATAATAATGTATAGAAGTTGAATAATTAAAATCCAATAATACAACTTTTTTTTTAATCATTCTGTACAGGACAATCGCGAGCCTATAATAACATGGTGAATTAATTCGAATTTTCTAAAATAAAAATGACATCAATTAATGTTCACTTACTTTGTGATCTGTTGCTTGACACTTGTAGCATGCTTTGATTTGAACAGGTAATTCACAATCTTTAAGAATATGACCAAATTTTCCACAATTGTAACACTTGAGGTTTTCACTTTCATCATTAGCAGATGAGGTATTGTTCTTATTATTATTAGAAGTTGTAGGACATTCACGGGATAGGTGACCGGATTTTCCACAATTATAACAGTTTGTATTATTTGCAGCTTCTGGGCAATCGCGGGACCGATGTCCTGTTTTACCACAATTATAACAGGTTGTACTGCCTACAGTTTCGGGGCAGTCGCGAGATTGGTGTCCTGATTTTCCACAATTATAACAGTTTGTATTATTTGCAGCTTCTGGGCAATCGCGAGATCGATGTCCTAATTTTCCACAGTTGTAGCAGCTTGTGCTGCCTACAGTTTCGGGGCAATCGCGAGAGAGATGCCCTGATTTTCCACAATTATAGCAATCTGTATTTTTTGCAGCTTCTGGGCAGTCACGAGAGAGATGCCCCGACTTTCCACAATTATAGCAATCAATATTTTTTGCAGCTTCTGGGCAATCGCGAGATCGATGTCCTAATTTTCCACAATTATAGCAGCTTGTACTGCTTGCTGCGTCGGGGCATTCACGAGACAAGTGTCCTATCTTGCCACAATGGTAGCAGTTTGTCCTTTGGGCAGCTTCAGGACAGTCGCGAGACAAATGACCCGATTTTCCACAGGTATAACAGTCCGTCTTACTTGAAGTCTCGGGGCAATCGCGAGATAGATGCCCTGATTTTCCACAATTATAACAGTTTGAACTGTCTTGTGGTTTAGGACAATTTCTTGATAAGTGTCCTGATTTTCCACAGTTATAGCAGTTGCTTTTGTTAGCTATTTCAGGACAATCGCGAGATAGGTGTCCTGGTTCTCCACAATTGAAACAGTTGCTCTTATTTAAAGCCCCAGGACATTCACGAGATAAATGACCAGTCTTTCCACACTTAAAACAATTGCTCGTATCGTTCTTCTCTGAGGATTCTTCAGGACAATCACGGGCCAAATGTCCTGGCTTGTTGCATTCACGACAAACGGGCGCATTAACCACAGTTTCAGGACAGTCACGGGACAAATGGCCTGGTTTACTACAATTATAACAGCTGTCAACATCAGTCTTTTCAGTACCAGAAAATGGTACGAAGCAATCTCGGGAGGTATGGCCTGTTTTTTTACAGCTTTGACAGACTAGTTCACTCTTTGCCGCTATCTTTGTAGCAGGAGTAGATATAGATGTGGAATTGGAAGAAGTAGTAACAGTGTGGCTTTGATTTAATTTTTGACGTTTTTTGGGTGACTGTGGTGCAGTAGGGCAGTTACGAGATAGATGACCTGACTCACTGCATTTATCACAGAGGTTGTTAGCTAAAGGTTCTCGGCATTGATTAAAAGTGTGACCACCAATCTGACAGTTGAAACTAAAACGAGTTATTGTTATTATTACTGCTGTTATTGTTATTACTATGTTTATTACCAAACAGGCTCAGCTTGATGGCAATTTCTGGCACGGTGACCCTCTAATAATAAAACTATAAATATTCTGTTTCTTCTTTCCTTTTCTTTTTAACACAAAGAAATAGGCTTACTTTGGCCACAATTGTAGCATTGATCTCTGCCTACAAGCGACATTTGTTAATTTCTAATTGAGAAATCAAAGAACTGAAATCAGAAAAAAAAAACTGATTTATGTATTTCGGACTGTGAATACAATAAAAAAAAATTATGGCTTTTTGTTATTATTGTTATTGGTGCTAGTTGTCTCATAAATAGGATTTTTGTCATAAAGAAAAAGTGGTTCTTTTATTAGTAAAAATGAATATTTCTAATAATTTAAGAGCAGCAATAAAAACTAAACACTAGAAAGTTAAAAAAAAAAAAAAACGTGGTTTTCTTTAAGTATTGACTGTATTCTCAGTCATAAAACATGTTTTTTAGTCTCTTATCCAATCAAAACCTTTCAGTCGATTAAAATAAGACAGCAAAATTTACTATTCGGTTTTTTTTTTCTTCTTCTTTCTTTTTAATCATATATCATAATTAAAGTAATTTTTGTATCCAATGCTTGAAGAAGAGATACAACAGCCAAAAGAAAAGAAGGAGAAGAAGGATAAAAAAGAAAAAAAGGATAAGAAGGATAAGAAGGAGAAAAAAGAGAAGAAGGATAAAGTTGTCGAAGCAGAGGATTTGGGAGATCGTTTCAAGCCTGTACGCAATCCACTCTTCCTTCAATCCACTCAAGATTCACCTTTATCCTCGACAAAAAGCAGCGAAGATTTGACATTTACTAGCCCACCTAGCACCCCTACACCCACAGAGCTTCAGGGTTTTGTATCTCAAAAGTATGTGCCAAGCACAGGTTATGCTCATCTTGATCCTTCAAAATATGAAAACTCTCATTCTGCTTTTGATCACCTTCAAAAGTTAATTCAAAAGTCACCACCTAAAACTAATGCCATGCCTCCTTCATTACTTCAACACCAGCAGGAACAATCACGACAGGGATCAGGCAACCGCTCTCCTCTTCAGCCTCTTCAGCCTCTTCAAAAAATGCCTTCACCTCCTCAGCAACAGAGATCTTCTCCTCAGCAGCAGAGACCTTCCCCTCAACAACAAAGACCTCCTCCTCAACAACATCAATTAAACCCACAACAACAACCATATCCATATCCACAACAGCAACAGCAGCAGAAATATACTCAACATCCAACAATGCCTCAGCAGAATCCTGTTTCTGGCAAAGTATCTCAACAACAACACCGTCCTGCAGGCAAGCCAACGAATGGACCTCACCAGACCTCACATGGTATGCCCCAGCAAATCAAATCACGCCCCGACCAGATGCCCGATGGCACACCTGTGCTACAATATGGTAAGTTTTTTTTTAAAAAAAAGAAATTTTGGTTAAATATAAAACGACAATTTGATACTTAAAATAACCTGAAATCAAAAAAGCACGCGCCTTATGGAATTATACAGCTCAGGTAAGAACAAAGAAGTAAAATAAAATAAATAGATATGAAACATGCGATAGTTAATTATATGGGTTTATAATAGATTCCTTCAGAGTTATCATTCCAAGCAAACGATCAACTTGCTATACTTAACCAACAACCAGACAATTGGTGGTATGCCGAGTTGTTAGATCCAAAGAGACGAAGAAGAGGTCTCATACCTGGAAATTATATGAAACCAATTTAATAACAATAAATGGTACATTATTATTATAATTATTGTTGATGCTATTGTTATTGTTATTGTTGCTGTTGATTCTTTTGATATATCTCACAAAACGTCTTTTATTTATTTGTTTTTTACTCATTTATTTGTGATTTTTAAATATAAATAACCTGGCTGTCTAAATCGAAAGGATATTGATAGTATTATGTTGCTAAACAGGTTTTATAAGTACTGTGCTTCCACTCTCAATTTACCAAATTTTTGAAGACTTTGCTCAATTTTTTGAATTATTTTGAACATTTGTGTGAGGATAAGTTACCCAGAATAATGAGACTAACTTGGTCAAATGATTGAAGCTAACTTGCCCAGCTTTTTGAAAATAAACTAACCAGTAATGTGAAATTATGTGCAGGTGAGCCAGGTATTGGTCTTTTATTGTCTAAAACTACACCGATTATGCTATATATCTTAGACGAATGGTAACACTTAAATATCTTCAATAATATTGAGACCATTTTGTAATGGTGCCATTTAACGAACTAATATGGAGACAATATTAACTTGCGTTTGCGGTTGCGTATAATAAATATAGTTTTTATTTAGTCTGTAATACAGGTATAATAAAGCAGTGGTGGCATATACTCTTTTTTATTTTATATATGCGAGGGATCACATTTTCAGCCCATAAAGAAGACCTCCAGGTAGAATCAATATATCCAGCGTTAATGTCTGCTACCCTCTTCAAATTTCATTAGACCTCCAAAAACGATTGTGTTCTATTATTGAAAAAAAAGGTAAAACATAAGACTCGGAAACAGCAATAGCAGAACCAACCTAGCCTTATTACCATTAGCGGCTTCTTTGAAGAAGTATATACACATGCAGGTCCAAGATCAATAAATACGCCATTAAGCTCGAGATGTAGGGTTTATCTGAGATAGCACCTATAGTAGAAAAACGATGAGCAAACAGAATGAATATTCTCAGATTTATGAAAGAAGTTAATACCAAAACTCTCGTGCAATTTCTTGGATTATATAGCAATACAGAGCATCAAGGCGTTTTCAAGAGACAAGCATTATTCTGTTAGCCGCATGCTAATATCCGATTGTGTAAAGAAGAGAATAAAAGTAGGTCTTGTGTCAACGGCATGGGAAACCATCCAAGCTCAACAAAATAATCTGACCAGGTATATACATCATAACAGGGTCCCAAAGATGTATATAAGCCGTGTGTCATCCCGTCTTCACATCCGGAACCAAGTCAGATCAAAATAAGATACAAAAATGCTATAATACTAATATAGTATGTGCTAAATCGCTAGTACTGTCACATATTATCATGTCAGAAACAATAAGCCATAATCTCTGTGTATTAATTTCATTGCCGAAAAGAAGTGGATAGAAAAATGTAATTATAAACAAGAATAAAAATAAGTTGTGTACTTTGGTCTGATATCTGTGTTGATTACTTGATTCCATAAAGGAATAAATTAATAACTTTAAAAATACACAATGGATACTTATAGGAAAGCTTCAAGAGAGTGTTTGCTAATTTGACTTCCAAAAGGCAATTATGAAAAAAAAAAAAATATTAGTTATGCTCAAACACATCCATTCTACAAAAAAAAAATATCTTTTTAAAAAAAAAGACATCACTATCTTCATTTAGGTATCTCCATTGACTTTTTCTTATCACAACGCTCTTCTATTTTATCTTGACATAATGGATAATACATACAAACTGACGAATGAAAAGAACGACCCTTCTCTTAAATATTTCTCATAAAATCTTATTAGCGATTGATCTTTCGCAGGATTTGAGGCTTCATTTAATAAAGATAAAACCAGACCAGTAAATGCAGCCAATACCAAAAATATGTATTTGTCTCTCTTGGAGAGAATTCAAAGTTTAAGTGATGTGCCTGATTCTGTAAAGATGGAAGTCCACCGTTTATCATCAGCATTAGAATCACCTAAAACAATGTCTGAAAACATCAGTTTTAATATTACAGCACATAACTCTAGCGTCATTAATGCTTTGGGCTCAGGTACTTTCAATTCAAATCAACAACAGCAGCCAACAGAAATCGTGCAATAACAGGAAGAAGATATCGATCCTACACTAGAATTGGAGTATTCTCGTGATGAGAAGAGCGATGAAGAGGACAAAACTCCCTCCGATTTATCAATCCACCACTATCCCTACCGTACTTGCGAGTACACTCTTACATTTACTGATGAGGAAAAAGAGGGAGAGGGAGAGGGAGATGAAACCGATTTTGAAAATACTTTAGATGAGCCAGAATGGATGTTAGATGGTGTTTATATTTCTGATTTATGCTTTGATTTGAATAATGCAACTTTGAAATTGACCAAACACACTGATCCAGCACAGCTCTCTGACATTCGCCTCCTCGATTTGAAAGATATTTGCATATTTGATAGAAGTTCTACATCCTCTGTTAGCAAGTATTTCCCAACTAAAGTCCATACTCTACTCAAACCAACGTTACCATTTGATACCTATCTCCCTACAAGAGGGCTGAATTGCTAAGATTGGTGTATGGACATCGAAGTATCACCTCCCACTGATTGGATCTCTTCATTGATATTGTGTACTCAATTACTCGCAAAAACTTGTGACTCTAAGAATCTTTTAGATATGCAAACCGCTCATGTTCTGACACAAATCCTCCCAGTTCTTATAAATGGACCACCTGATGATTCAAACGAAGATAGCTTCGTTCATTATCACTTCTCACCATTATTGACATCTGTCTTTGCTTCGGACCCTCTTCTGAAAATGAAATGGGCTAATGGCCAGCTAATAAAAAACAATAACGCTGCATTCAAGCCGGGCTTCTTAGTATACAACATCTCTGGCAGTGTCAAATGTGTTATATTAATAGCCGAATTCAAGCCTACTGAACAAAACTCGTATGTCGAATCAGATTTGGTCAAACTTTCAAAACAGATGAAAGACACTTTGAACAAATTGGTTATCAATGGTGTTACAAAATCTAGAATTTGTGGTATTCACTGTGAAGGTGAAAATGTACACACATACGTTATGGATCTCCCCTCTCCCAAGCTTTACAGAGTAATCAATACATCTAAAATCAAACTATTCAAAAACTTGGATCAAATGTCATTCCTTCCAAACGTTATTACACATTTGCTATGTTTGAAGGGGGTTGCCTCAGAAATTGCCACCAAGATCGAAACTGCTTCACTCTATAGTTACAGTAAATTAAAGCAGTCAGCTCCAAATCCACCTGCCAATTGGTTATCAAGCGAGAACGTTACCCTCTCCCGTATCCCTAAAAAACAAAAGAAATAAACCAATTCTACTAATATACCATTAATCATGTACAAATGAATCCCTGTATTATACGATATTAATCATTCAATTTATAAAATCATGTGTGCCTTAGGTAGCGAGGATAATCCTACTGAACACTTAAAGACTTCAATCCAATATTCGATCAACATACCTCTACATTATTAAATAAAGAATATTTATAATCGTTTTAAAATTTTACCTAAGCTGGTCAAACTATTTGTAAATTGCAGTTAATTTATTTTCAAAATACTGGGCAAGTTAGCTTCAATCATTTGACCAAGTTAGTCCCATTATTCTGGGCAACTTAACCTCACACAAATGTCCAAAATAATTCAAAAAATTGGGCAGAGTTTTCAAAAATTTGGTAAACTGAGAGTGGAAGCACAGTGTTGGTTTTACAAGATCTATAAAAGTAAGCTGGTCACGTTTCTTATTACTTTAAAGGTAATAATAAAAATAGCAATCATCTGCTTTTATGTCTCACTTGTACTACACGATCTTTGTATTCGTTGAAATAGGTATATATAACTTAATATATATAAACAGGTTCATAGTTAGTGCCTGTTTAATATATCGATTTGTATCTTATCTTTCTAAACCATTCTAGAAACAATAGTTTATATTTCTTTGCGTGATATGTCAAGATGCTGAATATTCTATATGAGGGAGTATTCTACTATAACTAGGTTTATTGTTTGATTAATTTTTTTTTCTTATCGTTTTCCTTTATTTACTTTACGTACGTCTTTATTAAATTTACTTTTGATCTATTATATAGTTTATTTCCATTAATAGTTACCCATGCAACATATATCTAATAATAGTTTTGCTTACTTATTTTATATTATTCAAAAACAAAGCAAAAGAAAAACAACGATGCAGAAAGGTTATATTCATTTTTTACAGTTTTTTTTTTTATCTGTTGATTATATATTTAGATTCAACAGTTACGATCTTGTACACTTTTCCCGGAAAATATTGACGCTGCAACGTCAATGTTTTCTGAGTTAGATGTATAGGATCAAACCATTGAATATTTTACATACCATATATTTCTCTTTTCCAATTGTGTGGTTCTGATTTCATTAAAAAGATACATATTACAATTATTGGTTTGATTTATATAGCGATGTAATTTGAAAGTTGAATCAAGATTATCAAAAGGTAGATATACTTCTTTTTTTTTTTTTAATATATACAGTTACTTGACACTTGTTCTTATATTTATTCTCTAAATTAGCATAGCACTGGGAGGTTTAAAAAGTTATTTACGGTTATACAGTGCTTCTGGTTTCAATATGCGGTAATTCAGATTTGATCTGGTTTACCACATATCGACTCAAGAAGCACTATATACTCTAGAAAAGTAATAATCAAGTAACCATATTTTTCTAGAAGGAAAGCTTCCCTCTCCTCTTCTTGCCTTACTGAAATTTAATTAAACTGTCTAATATGAAGTTTCTATGTGAATATTTATAAACTGCAAATAAACTTTTCAAACATAGCGTGTAAAGGAATTTATATAGTAAAATAAGTAAATAAACAAAACAAGTATGGGAAAAGTATGTAGAAAAGATATTAAGATATTTTATTATTATTATTATTATTATTATTATTATTATTATATAATACAGCTAATACTAGTAACAAGAGTGTGAATGGTTATTATTATTTATAGCGCATATCTAAACTGTGGATGCTTATCATAAACCTCATCAACGTTGTACTTTGACATATCATTAGATTCAGGTACGCCATATTCACGATTTCTACGTTTATTTTCCCGATTCAACAAGAAACGAAGTATAGCAGCGGAAGAAGCAGCAAGACCCAAAAATATAACACAAGTGACGTGTCCACGAACATATCTAGGTGCATCTTCGGTCTTGTAGATCTGTGTGCCAAGCATAGAGAAGCATTGAGCAATCATACTTGTCATACCAATAGCAACAGCTCGCTTGGTGTGACCCAATTGATTGTTGGAGACCCAAGACAATGTCAAAGGAATAATAGGATATACTCCACATGCAATTAGAATCGCACCAGTGTAACGAAGTCCCACATTATTACTGGCTAATAGGAAGATGTAGCCAAGTATACCAAGGCAACAGACAGCAATAATATGATAACCACGCTGGAGTGTACGATCTGAATTCCAAGAGACAAGCTATACAATTTACATAAATATAGTTATATGGTAAGTAAAAAACATTTATATTCCATTTATATTCCATATTCCCTTACACAGGGGCGCAGTATCTCCCTCTTTCTCTCTCTCTCTCTCTCTCGCGCTATCACTATATGAAATGCGGCAGGATTCCGGCAGGTTTTTTCAAAACTGAGAAGGTTTATTGGCCCATAGTCTCAAAGCCCGCAAAAAACCTGCCACAATCTTGCCACATTTCCTAGAGTGTATATATATACCAATAATAATAAGAACTTACAAAAACAAGACAAGCAGATACAACATATGGGGGGATTGATAATAATTGAGCGTTGAGTGAACTGAATCCGAGATCACGGATAATAGTGGGGATAAATATAGCAAAACTGGCAAGTGCAACATTTAAACCAATATAGATGATAACTAATAAAATAAAATAAAATTAGATTAGATTAGATCAGATTTTTTTTTCTCATAATGTAACATGACTTTTTTATACCTGATAACCAAATTTTGTAGTCAATGAGAGCAGCCAAGAATTGTTTTCTATCAAAAATTTTACTATCTGTATTTCCACTTTGTCTTGTTCTTTTAATAGCAACTTCTTTTTCTTCAGGTGTTAACCAATGACCTGCATGTTCTGGCATGTCTGGAAGCATAGCAAAACTTATAACACCCAAAACGATAGTTGGTATTGCCTCAATAATAAATAACCATCTACAATAAATATAAGTATCAGGGAAAACCCCCCAAAAAAACCTCTTCTATATGTTATACCTCCATCCTGCATATCCATGAGCACCACTTAAGTTACCCAAAACACCATAAGCAATAGCACCTGCAAAAGCACCTGCAAC
This sequence comes from Backusella macrospora, assembly GCA_024139275.1. NCBI lineage: Eukaryota > Fungi > Mucoromycota > Mucoromycetes > Mucorales > Backusellaceae > Backusella > Backusella macrospora. The sequence continues at coordinate 16,753 of VCJA01003289.1, forward strand.
TGTAGATGAACCAAAATAAATGGCAACACGCGTAGCTAATTCTTCGCGTTGATACCAAAATGAAAGGAAAAGTGGTGTTGAGGGTCCTACACCAGTTTCAAAAGCACCTAGCCAAAATCTACAAGCAATTAATCCAGCAGCATTATGAGTATAAGCTTGACTAGTTTTCAAAGAAAAAAGGATGTAAGTATATTATAGATCATATTCAATTGTTATATACTTTACCAAAGAGAACATACTCCCCAAAGAACCATTGTGCCTGAGATCCATTGAGAAGGTTTTATTCTTTTAATCATCAGATTTGAGGGAATATGGAAGATGACATAGCCTGATTTTAATAGTGCAGAAGTATATGTATGTAAATAAAAAATTCTGCAAATTATACTTGATCTATTTCTTTTTATTTATTTTATATCCATCTCTCTTACCTGCAAAAAAGATAGTCAAGGCAGTATAATATTGGTTGCCTACTAAACCTAAATCAGCTTCCAGAGTACCAAGTCGGGCATTGCCGATATTGTTTCTATCAAGACTAAGGAGCAGGTAAAGAACAGATACCCATGGAATGATTCTAATACACATATGTTAGTTATATTATAATATCTGTAAAGAAGGGTAGGTACCTTAGATCAATCTTTCTTACTAATCTCTTCTCAATTCTTTTGAACTCTTCTTCATCCATATTTCCTGTTTCAACAATATCGACATTATCTTCGATCACTTGTTCTTTTTGATCCAAGGTCACTTTTTCTTCTGTTTT
>VCJA01003290.1:7587-18337 GCA_024139275.1 Backusella macrospora
AATTAAGATCTCGAAAATTTATACCAAGCCTTCAAACATCAACCTCTCACTCACCTTTCGATATTTTTGCTTCTTATTTCAAAAAGAAATGGTTTAATATATTTACTTTTATAATAGATAAATAAATCAATTACTGCTTGACACCTATTATGCATATTACAAACTAATAATTCGCTTATATTTTTCCACTCATCTTCTAAAACTCTTCAATTTTTCAACATTATTAACTCCATTCGAGAAGGTACCAAATATGCTCTATGGGGTTTAAATCAGGACTTTGTGCAGGCCAGTATGAAAACTCCTGGATTTCATGTGTCTCTTTTCACCAGGTCGCATACCCACTTGTGTAGAATCTGGCACTGCCTTCATGGAATACAAACCCCCCAATCTTGTTCTTCATGACGTTTTACAAACCACGGAGAAAACTTCTGCGCCAAAATGTTGATATAAACTTCTTCATCTACGACCACTAAAGGACCGAAACTACCTGCTCAAAAACAGCTCCGTATCATCACACCTCCATATTCAAATTTTCACGTAGTCACGCAATCTTTAACAAGGTACTTCTCGCCGAATTGTCTGATAACCCTAGCTTCTCCATCCTTAACCTTTATACTATAGCGGGACTCATGCGACCAAAAAACATTCTTCCACTGATCTTCTGTCCAATTGACGTGTTCTTTGGCCCAAAGTAACATTCTCTTTCTGTTCAACTCACTTATAGCCGGTCTATCTACTGCAAAAAATAATCCAAACCCTATTCTCGTCAAAGAACTGATAACTGTATCTTTACAGACATAAATACCAACCAATGATAACTCATGTCTTAAGTCGTCAAAGCATATAAAAAGGTTCTAACCTATTAATATATTAAGATGATTTTCAGCCCTCTGGTTTATTTGTACGATGCTCTACATGATTTTTTAAGCAAAGGAGATCCATATACACTTACTCCATCCACTACGCTTTTCACTGTACTCTTTTACATAACAATAGCTATTCCAATCTAAAATAATGACATGCTTATCTTTTTACGTAACCAATAAACGCCCAATAGCATTTTTCTATGTACTCTTCATATGAACTACAAGGGCTAGCTTTTACAGTTTGATTTTGAATCGTTTTTATTCTTATTCTTATTAAAATATAAAATAAAGGGGAAAGAGAGAGCAAAAAGCCAGTTTTACAAGGTCTTAAATCTGATTCCACTTTTGGCAAAAATACTTGCAGCATTTTAAAAGCAATCTTCTAAGTTTTCTCAAAACAAAACAAAAATAAACAACATTTCAAAGAAAGATCTACAAGTAAATTACACAAGTTGGAAAGACAGGCTTTAGATACTCAAGCACGTCAAGAGGTCTACAATAATAGAGTTTGATTAGCAATCATTGGTGGTAGAGGATACGCAAACATACTTGATAAAGAAATTTCAACTGAAAGAAGGGAAGAACGTTATGAAACAGACTCAGTTAACAGCGAGAGAGAGAAACTGGTCCAATTAAAAGTCAACAAGAAGGAATTGAATACGAACATGAACCATTCTTGCATTGTAACGAAGACCCTAATATACCAGATACGGAGACCAATTTTCTTGAAAAGGTAGTATGTCATTTTCAGTTGTATATTCCTTATTGAGCTAACCGATGCTCTATTTTTTAGAGAGAGCGTGATTATTTTTATGCTAAAGTTGATAGCAAGAGAATCTCTGTAGGAACAGTTATCAAGCATGATGCTTTATTGAAATACGAACTATTCAAAAAAAGAAATTAATTTAAAAGAAAAAACATAAGGTAGGCATTATAAACTGATATTTGAACCAATTCCATATTTTCAATTAAACAATTATATAGTACAGGGGCTATTGTCTACTTTATATTTGATAGACTTGACAGATAGAGAACAGGCCTGCAATTTTGAGCAACAGGAATGGCAAGAGATAAGGAGTGCGCTGATGGCCAAATATGCCAGTAACATAGATTCTCTTGCGCCTATTGTCGCTACCAACTTTAGCATAAAAATAATCACGCTCTCTCTAAAAAATAGAGCATCGGTTAGCTCAATAAGGAATATACAACTGAAAATGACATACTACCTTTTCAAGAAAATTGGTCTCCGTATCTGGTATATTAGGGTCTTCGTTACAATGCAAGAATGGTTCATGTTCGTATTCAATTCCTTCTTGTTGACTTTTAATTGGACCAGTTTCTCTCTCTCGCTGTTAACTGAGTCTGTTTCATAACGTTCTTCCCTTCTTTCAGTTGAAATTTCTTTATCAAGTGTGTTTGCGTATCCTTTTATTGTTTATGATATAAACAGAGTAAATTAATGCTGACTTCTTTATCTCTCGACTGAAAGAACCAAAACGTGCTCTGTTATTTACGATGATGTCAAAATTTTAAAAAAAAAAAAAAGAAAAAAAAAGAGCATACTGAAGCTTTCCTTCACTCTTTTTATTATATACTTTGTCTCTTTTTAGGTGTAAATGAAGTCTTTTTATTTTTTATTTTTTAGTAGCTATTCAAATAAGAATATCTTTTTACTATGAATCACTGTTTAATGATATATAAAATCTCAAAAAGCTTCTTGTAACAAAAGGGGAAAAAAAAGAGAGAGGAATAATTTGTGTGAGTAGGAAAGTGCACGATGATCAGCTTAAAAAAATAAATTAACATGATAACAACACTAATGCTTGATGTTTTACATAAGCATGAATTTTGTTTATCGATATGGTAAAGCTTTATTTTTCTTCCTCTTCTTCTTCTTTTGAAAGCAACAAGACTTTAACAGAGAGATAGCCTTTTGTATAGACCGTTTAAGACCTTGGATTAATAAAGAATCATATAAAATAGACACGAATTATTCTTTTATTTTATGAGTCCTTCTTAATATTTAAGTGAGAGGAAGAAAGCAATGAGATGTGTCAAAACAAGTTTTCCAAATTTAGCTTAGTACATTACATGGAAATTAGAAGACAGGCAACCACAGGTCTCTTTTTTTTTTCTTTTTTTCTCTCTACTTAAAACTCATAAAATAAAAAAATGACTCATGTCCATTTTATGTTATTCTTTATTAAACCAAGGTCTAACGCAGTCAGTACAAAAGACTATCGATCTCTGCTAAAGCCTTGTTGCTTTCAAAAGAAGAACAGTAATAAAGCATTACCATATTGAGAAATAAAACTCATGTTGATGTAAAACATCATACATCAATGTCTTAAATTGATCAATATTCTTTGCTTCATTGTTTATAATTGGGTTTAAAACCTTTTTTTTACTGAAGCTTTTCGCGATTTTATATATCATTAAACAGTGATTCATGGTAAAAGATAGTTTTATTTGAATGTCTACTAAAGCTTTATTTACACCTACAAAGAGACAAAGTATATAATAATAATAAAGTGAAGAAAAGTTTTGATAAGCTCTTTTTTTTTTCTTTTTTTTTACAATATTGACACCATTTATTTATTTGAGTATACCAATTTTTTTTTTACTTTCAGCTGTAAATAACGGAACACGTTTTGAGGGTTTTTTTTAGTCAAGAGATAAAGAAGTCAACATTATTTACTCTGTTTATATCATAAACCATAAAAGAATACTGATGCAACGAGCTGAGTGGTTCACTTTTTATATAGCATACCAACATTTAATCACCATCGTCACCAGAAAAAGAAAAAAAAACTATTAATATGACTCCAATTTTCATTTCTTGAACTTCCATCTTCTTCACTTTAACTCTTCTCTAAAATATCTTGCTGGATTGACATACATTGACTATTCTATACAACGCCTTCCTCTGCTGCCTATGCTAACTATAAGTCTGATAATACACGTATCCACATGCTCACTATCTTTGGCACACTATGGTCTGTATGAAGAACTGATTTATATCCGCTACTTGCTTACTGCTTCCTTAGCTGCTCTAAATATTTTTTGTTACTGAGGCAGATCTGCTTGATACTATCTCTCTCTATCAAGTCCATTTTATCTCTTATTTCCACTATAAAGTTTCTGTACAATTCTTTACTTTATCGATACTCGTATTTGGTCTCCAGAGTTCTATATGTGCTGTTATCCCCTAGGTTTTTTTTTGTTGTTAATGGTTTTTCTAGAGTCTCTTTCATTGTTACTACCTTTTTCTTGATGGTCACATCCTAGGGAAGAGTCTCCTGATGTAGGAATATATTATCTCTCTTATGGGGTTATTTAAAAGTTCCAACCAACCTTTTATCTGCATCTACTATATTCTGGGTAGTGTGCTCATAGGAAAGAATCTGACGTGAATTCTTCTATATTTATTAAAGCAAATAACCCTCCCCTATCTTCACACATATTGTTCTATGTGGTCAGTTCAAATAAACATGGCTCTCACTGATGATTCTCTACTTGGGTTTACTTCTCTAGTAAAAACCTCTGCATTCTTACTATATCCAATGTAATCCACTCTTTCTATATATCCTATGGAAATCACGTTTACACTTATACATACAATGTTGCGTCTAATAATATAACACAACCCCCCCCCCTTCGACCATCAATTATTTTACCTTTTGTAAATAATAAAGAAGTAATAAAAAAAAAACTTGTAAATATAATACTTTTAATTATAAAAAATTTAGATAGTTTCCAGTATATTATTTCTTAGCGCTAACACCGCGAAGGTCAGTAAAATCTTCAATAGCAAGAACAAAATATTGGTTTTCTGTCATAGATGAGAACTGAAGGCCCTGATCACCAACGGAATAACTGACCAAGACAAACCATTATCATTAGTACTAATATTATTAACTGGATAACTATTAGAACCTGCAATAATCACATTATCTTACCCCTTATATGTATATTTTGGATCATAAGGATGTTATTTCCATTGGAGAGACAACTTATTGTCATAATACTCAATATTGGTTATAGAAACATTAAATGTAACATTGTCACCAAGAACGGGTCTAAAGACTAGAGGAGTACCCTGGATAGCTCTCCAGTCAGTAATTTGAGTTCCCCTTTTTGCATTAAAGTATATGCAGTCACTATGTTATTCAAGCCACTCAATTTACCTAATTTAATTTTTTTTTTTTTTTTCTAGTGTATTTTTCTTTTTCTTCGTATTTAAATAAATATAATAAATATGGTAGCTGAAGTTGTTACAGCTAACAAGAAGCGTAAGCGATCCAACGCTAGTAAGAATGCTAGTAAGAAGAAGCAAGAAGTAGAAAAGGGTGAAGCTAAGCCTGTCGAACAACAAGAAGAAAAACCTGCCGAAGTGGAAGAAGAAGGTAAAACTAGTAGGAATAGATCTTGTATAAGATCTATTATAGGATAAATAAAAAAAATGTCCATACTCATTTCTTAACAATAACAGTAACGGAAGAGGATACTAATCTCGATTTCGAAAGCTTGGACTGCAGTGAAGCAACTAAAAAGGGTGTCCGTGATATGGGCTTTACCAAAATGACACAAGTTCAAGCCAAGACGATTCCACCACTTTTGGAAGGACGAGATGTTTTGGGAGCAGCAAAGACTGGATCCGGAAAGACTGTGGCATTTGTGATTCCTGCCATTGAGTTACTTGTGCGTAATAAGTTTAAGTCAAGAAGCGGTACTGGTGTCGTTATTATTTCACCTACTCGCGAGTTGGCTATTCAGATTTACGGTGTCTGTGAGGAGTTGTGTAAATATCATAATGATATTACTCATGGTCTCGTTATTGGTGGTGCAAATAGAAGTGCAGAGATTGAAAAGTTGACCAGAGGTGTTAATTTGCTTGTAGCTACTCCTGGTAGATTATTGGATCATCTTCAGGTATAGTAAATAATTAAGTATAGGTGTGATTTTATAAAATTGTCCTAAACTATACTCTTAATATAGAACACTGAAGGATTTAAATATAAACAATTGCAAGCACTCGTTATTGACGAAGCCGACCGTATTTTGGAAATTGGTTTCGAGGAAGAAATGAAGCAAATCATCAAATTGTTACCAAAGAAGCGTCAAAGCATGCTTTTCTCTGCAACCCAAACCACCAAAGTCGATGACCTTGCACGAGTATCACTTAAGGAGAGCCCACTTTATATCAATGTTGATGAAAAGAACGAGACTTCCACTGCAGACGGTTTGGAACAAGGATATGTTGTCGTTGAAGCCGATAAGAGATTCTTGCTTCTCTTTACATTTTTACGCAAGAACCAAAAGAAGAAGGTCATTGTCTTCTTTTCAAATTGTAATACAGTCAAATACTATGCAGAGCTTTTAAATTATATCGATGTACCAGTCATGGATTTACATGGTAAACAGAAGCAGCAAAAGAGAAGTACCACTTTCTTTGATTTCTGTAAAACCGACAAAGGCATTTTGTTGTGTACAGATGTCGCAGCTAGAGGTTTAGATATTCCTAGTGTTGATTGGATTGTTCAATTTGATCCACCAGATGATCCTCGTGATTATATCCATCGTGTAGGTAGAACCGCTCGTGCTGGTGGTCAGGGAAAGAGTCTTTTGTTCTTGTTACCAAGTGAACAAGGCTTCTTAAAATACTTGAAGGATGCAAAGATTCCTTTGAATGAATATCAGTTCCCTAATAGTAAGATTACCAATGTACAAAGTCAGGTAAGATAATATAAATTTGGATATTAGTAACACAATAAATAGCGATATCTAATCTAATTATACTACTACACCAGCTCGAGAAATTGGTTGAAAAGAACTTTTATCTTAACCAATCAGCACGTGATGCATTCCGATCATACTTACAAGCATATGCAACATACCATCTTAAGAAGATATTTAATGTAGATAAACTTGATCTTGTAAAGGTCGCTAAAGCTTTTGGTTTTAGTGTTCCTCCCAAGGTCAACTTGGCCATCAGCAGCTCAAAATAAATAAATAAAGCATTCTAGACTTCCCTTTTTCCGATATATCATTTTATTAATAAAAAAGAAAAAAAAATACAATAAAATAAAATAAAATAAAACAGTTCTTAAGTAATTTTACATGTATTTAAAGTGATTGTGTTTCTCATGGATGATGTTTCAGCTGTAGTTGATATAAACGATATTACTGTTTTATGACTGATCCTTTATGCCATTACTTTAACTACTTTGACCCGTCAATGAAAGATAGCATGGTTCAACTGTGTTCCAACAAAGGCAAAGTGTACGAATAATGGCTCGGTATACTATATAAGATAGATATAGTTAATATAACCGAGTTTCTTCTGATACAATAAGAACGCTCTGTAGTTCAAAAAAGTACTTCAGAAAAACAAAGGACTGATCTTCAATGTTTCAACATTTTTAATAAAACTCCGCCATTTTTCATTTTCGTGACTTATTGTAAATGTTTAAGATCTCTTTTTGCTTTATTTTTATTTTTTATTCTCTTTATCCATCTCGGCTTATTTCATAAAATGTCCATCAAGAAGATCGACTATTCACTTTATCTGGTAACCGATCGCTCTCTTGTTCCTGAAGGAAAGTCATTTTTAGGACAAATCGAACGCGCACTTGAAGGTGGCACGACTTTAGTACAGCTACGTGAAAAGGATACAGAAACTGGTGCGTTTATCGACTTTGCTCTTCAAGTAAAAGAGTTGACCCGCCGTTTTGAAATACCGCTTATCATCAATGATCGTCTTGATGTTGCACTTGCTATCGATGCAGAAGGTGTTCATATTGGTCAGGATGATATGCCCTTGACAGAGGCCAGACGTATTTTAGGTCCTAAGAAAATCATTGGTGTATCATGTAATAACGAAGAGGAGGCTACCATTGCTATCCGTGATGGTGCTGATTATTTGGGTATTGGTGCTGTTTGGTTTACTTCTACAAAGAAGTTGGTAAAAGAACCTTTGGGAATCGAAGGTGTCCAACGTAAGTTTATATAAATACAATTCCCTTTATATATATCCTGTTGTTAAATAAATATGGATTAGGTATTCTCAAGTCAATGGAAAGCAACCCTATCCCAACTGTAGCTATTGGTGGTATCAGTGCAAAGAATGCAAGCGAATTAATTGAAGAATCCAGTACAGGAAAATTGCATATTGATGGTCTTGCGATTGTGTCTGCGATTATGGCTGCAGAGGATCCAAAAATTGCTTGTGAGGAGCTTGGAAGTCTTATCGGTAACAGCTTAAAGAAAGTGGGTGTCAAATCAAACGATAGTGTAGAGAGTGCTGTTGATTTTGCCATCCAGGCAGTCAAGAATATAAAGGAAAAAACACCCATGGTTCATCACATAACAAGTAAGTTTATATACGTTAATGTTATTATGAGCGAGGGACAAATGCAATTTTGTACTCACTGGCTTGTATTTTTTTTTTCCAAAAAAAAATCAGATTATGTCGTGATCAACGATAATGCAAATGCCACTCTCGCTGTTGGCGCTTCACCTATTATGTCAACCAACCCTAAAGAATTTGAGGATCTTGCAGCGATCAACGGTGCTATGTTATTAAACATGGGTACATTGAACGACGTCGATTCGATGGTATTAGCAGCACAAGTCAACGCAAATAACAAAAATCCTGTGGTTTTAGATCCTGTGGGATGTGGTGCAACCAGTCTCAGAAAGGAAGTATTAGAAAGATTTTTAAGAGAGTGTGACCTTACAGTACTCAAAGGAAACGCAGGTGAGATTCTTTCCATAGCTGGACTTGGAGGAAAATCAAGAGGCGTGGATTCAATTGGTCAAAATGAAGAACAGGTGATGGTGAGTGCCGTAAAATCAGTTGCAAAGCAGAACAACTGTATTGTAGGCTTGACCGGTCCTACAGATTACATCTCAGATGGTAATCGTGTATTTGCTATTGATAATGGTGATAAATTATTACCTATGATTACTGGTAGTGGATGCATGGTTTCTTCCATTGTCGCCTGTTTTACTGCTGTGAACCGCGATGATTATTTATTGGCAACTGTAGCTGGTATCTTAACTGTTACTGTGGCTTCTGAAATTGCTGCTAAACGTGAATATGTTAATGGCCCTGGTACCTTTAGAGCTGCACTTATTGATGAGTTGTATAATGTATCAAATTCGCCTGAATTACTTAGACAATACGCTAAAGTACGCGTTATCCAATAATTTTATTACCGTCCCTTATTATTATTAAATAAAAAGGCTCCCTCTTCAATCATTTTTCGCATAAATATAATAGAAAAAGTTGTTTTTTTATAATCACTTTGTGCTAGCACTACGTGTTTTTTATTTTTATTATTTTTTTAGTTATTAATGTCGATTAATGGGTAGTTTTTATTAATATTATTATTTGGCTTTTTGTATCTTTCTTCTTTTAGACCTTGTTAAGACGAGCACCAGCGTCAAGGCGGATAACTTCACCATTTAAATAAGTACACTCGAAAATAGAGCATACAAACTTAGCATATTCAGCTGGTTCACCAATTCGAGTATTAGGATAAGCTTGACCGCCAAGGATTTTTGCAACATCAGCTTCAGTAACTTCTTTTTCAGTAATACCCATACCAGTGCCTATTGTAAATAAAGATATATAAATGCTTAGAGACTGACATACTTTTAGTATTATAATTTTTTCTTTTCTTTTATACTTACGGAAACTTCCAGGAGCAATAGCTACGACTCTAATACCAAAGTAACCAAGATCACGAGCCATCGGTAAAGTCATAGAAGCAACACCACCCTTTGAGGCAGAATAAGCGACCAATCCAGGTGGACCATCTTGGAATGCAATGGAAGAAGTATTTACAATAACACCCTTTTCTTCATCACCTTCATAAGGTGCCTGACCAAGAATGATCTGAGCAACTTGTTGACTGACATTGAATGTACCGAGCAAGTTGACACGAATAACTCTTTCAAAATCTTCATACTTGGTAACGCCAATACCACCTTCACCAGTGACTCCTTCGGGCATGGCTGTCATACCAACAGCCAAAACACCACCACAATTGACAACACCAGAAAGACGACCATACTTTTCAACAGTCTTTTCGAGTGCTACTTTGACGTCTTCTTGAGAAGAAACGTCAACCTTTCCAGGTGCGAAAGCTTGTTCTCCCAACGATTTTGCTACTTTTTCACTATATGATATACATATAAATAAATTTGCATAGATAATTTCCCTTACTCTATTTATTTGTTCAACTTACGCTCCTTCGGCGTTCCAGTCAAAGATCTAAAATAATCAACATTGTTAATATCTTACAAATTTTTGTATATTATAACGTTATATATGGGGAAAAAAATAACTTACAGAAACATTGGCGCCACGACTAACAAGTTCTCTTGCGGTTGCCTCGCCAAGACCACTAGCACTAAAAGAAGAAATGAAGGATCATTTAAAAATATGTTCAATTAACATTGGTTTCTCGCCCTTTTGCCTCATTTGCACTTACCCTCCAGTAACAATAAATGTCTTTCCTTCAATCTTCATTTTTGATAATTTGTTTTAATTTATATTTAATAAGTAAAAAGAAGGAAAACTAATTACAGTTTGGTTTTTTTATATTTATATATATTTTTAAAAAAAAAAACTAAGATTTTCTGTGCACATACTGTTTGTGTTCACATCTTTATTACCTTTTTGGAAATAAACTCTTCAAAATGCATTAATTTATATTTACTTTGCTGTTTTAGAGTCTCTTTATTCGTAACTTGTTATATTTAGTAATAATTTATAAACAAAATAACATATATAAATATCTTTTTCTCTAAAATCTACATATATACATAAAAGAAATATCTTCAGAAGTTGTATAGAGTGTGCTTGAGTAAAAAAA
>VCJA01003295.1:5327-18678 GCA_024139275.1 Backusella macrospora
CTAGATTCGTGGTGCTATTCAAGAATACCAAACACAACTTATCGATAGTGTTAAAGAAGATATCAATAAACTTCACGACAAATTCAAGATGCAATATCGTAACTCTGAAGCCTACCACATGGCCCAATTACGTGATTTACCACCTATCTCTGGCGCCATCATCTGGGCCCGTCAAATCGATCGTCAATTATCCTTGTACATGAAACGTGTTGAAGATGTCCTTGGTAAAGGATGGGAACTCTATGCCGAAGGTCAAAAACTCCAGATCGAAAGTAGCAGTTTCCGTAAGAAACTTGATACCCGTCTCATCTACGAGAGTTGGCTTCAAGAGATCACCAAACGTGATTTATCTGTCAGTGGTCGTATCTTTGAAATCTCACGTAATCGTGTTCAAAAGAATGCATTGCAATTGGGTGTCAATTTCGACGGTCAGATTATTACCTTGTTCAAGGAAGTCCGAAACTTGCTTTGGTTGAACTTCCAAGTTCCTCATACCATCTCTAATGTCGCCAAGGATGCTAAACGTGTATATCCATTTGCAGTCAGTTTGATGGAAACCGTTCGTACCTTTTCTCAAACTGTACACAAAGTCAATCGTAATCCTGATATTGCCCATTTGGTCGCAGGTTATAGAAATGAGGTCCATGTGATGATCACAAAGGGCATTAACTTGAGATGGGATTACTTTGTAAATACATATGATGCTCATCATCGTCCTTTGTCTTACTTGACTGGTACTCCTCTTGATGTTCGTGAGAACAGACATGTCATGTTTGTACGCGAATTTGCCAATGTTGTATCCATATTCCAGGACAAGGTCGATGCTTTAATTGGTTATTATGATGAAATTACAAAGGGTGTTGAGGAAATGAAGTCTTGTTCTTACCAGGCTGAGAAATTTGAAGATGACTTGAACCGTATCCAAAAATTAGTATGTATCATTTCTTATATATCATTTCATACTTCACAAAAAAAACAAAAAAACAAACACCCCACTAAACTAAACTAAAACTCCTCTTTTTTCTTCTTCTTCTAGATCGATAGATTGAATCTTGAAGGTTATTCCAATTTGGATCAATGGGTTGGTGGTCTTGACAAACGTATCGAAAGTGTTTTGATTTCTCGTTTACAACAAGCCATTCGTTCCTGGACCAATGCATTCATGGGAGTCCAAGAAGAATTAATTCAACCCGAACCCAGTGCATCCAAGAGTAGACGTAAGCGTAAGGCTGGTGCACCTCGTGATAGTATTGTAGAAGAGAACATGGCCGTGGTTCAAAAATCTCCTGAAGTCAAACCCGCATTACAAACATTGGTACATGAGATTCGTATCCGTAATCAATTGATGTATCTCGACCCTCCTATTGAACAGGCCCGTACCAGCTGGTGGTTCCAACTCCATGATTGGTTGGCAGTTGTCTGTCACTTACCTCGTATCCAGAGTTCTCGTTATGAAGGTGGTTTGAGTGTAAAGGATAACCCGACTGTGGAAAAGACCTATGCTAGTCTTTTGACCCGTATGGGTGATTGCTCACTCGAGAACGCTTATCAGATCGTAGAAGATAAAATTAGACAGGTCTCCGATTATGTCAATATTTGGTTACAATACCAATCCCTTTGGGATCTTGAATCCTCTCATGTTTTTACCATCTTGGAGGACGACCTTGGTAAATGGCAACAGATTCTTTTAGAAATTAAAAAGGCACGTTCGACATTTGATAACTCTGAAACCGAACAATCCTTTGGTCCATTGGTGGTTGATTATGAGCAGGTCCAGAGTAAAGTCAATCAAAAGTACGATCAATGGCAACGTGAGATCTTGAATAAGTTTGGTTCTCTTCTCGGTACTTCCATGCGTGATTTCCATACCAATGTATCTAAAGCACGTTATGAATTGGAACAACAGTCGATTGAAAGTAACTCCACTGGTGAAGCCGTCACCTTTATTACTTTTGTTCAGGACTTGAAACGTAAAGTGGCTAAATGGAGTCAGGATGTGGATATCTTTAGACAGGGACAAAAGACTTTGGAAAGACAACGTTTCCAATTCCCCAACGACTGGGTCTATGTGGATCAGGTTGATGGTGAATGGAGTGCATTCAATGAAATTCTTAGTCGCAAGAACAATGCCATTCAAGAACAAATTGCAGGCCTTCAAATGAAGATTGTTGCTGAAGACAAGGTGGTTGAACAAAAGATTCGTGATATCTGTGCTGAATGGGAAAAGACCAAACCTGTTCAGGGAGATATTAAACCTGACATTGCTACCAACACTTTACAAATCTTCGAAGGTCGTGTTACCCGTTTGAAGGAAGAATATGATATGGTTTGTCGCGCAAAGGAAGCATTGGATCTTGAACAAACTTCCGAGGCTCGTCTGGATCCCGTTCTTGAAGAATTACGTGATCTCAAGTCGGTTTGGACCGCCTTGGCTCGTGTATGGCAATCTGTATATGAAATCCGTGATACCCCATGGTCCTCTGTTGTACCTAGAAAAGTGCGTCAGCTCCTTGATGAGCTTGTCAATTCTACAAAGGAAATGCCCAATCGCATGCGTCAGTATGCTGCTTATGAGTACATGCAGGACACCCTCCGTCAATTATTACGTGTGAACCCTCTTGTATCCGATCTCAAATCTGAAGCCCTTCGCGAACGTCATTGGCGCCAAATCTTCAGATCTCTTCGTGTAGAAGGTCGCTTTACATTGAATGAAATGACCATTGGTCACTTGTGGGATCTTGATTTGAAGCGCAACGAAGTTGTCATCAAGGATGTTATCTTGCAAGCTCAGGGTGAGATGGCTCTTGAAGAGTTCTTGAAACAGATCAAGGAGACTTGGACCAGTTATGTCTTGGATCTTGTCAACTATCAAAATAAGTGTCGTCTTATTAGAGGTTGGGATGATTTGTTCAACAAGTCCAGTGAACACATTAATTCATTGGCAGCCATGAAGCTATCACCTTACTACAAGGAATTTGAGGAGGATGCTTCTGCTTGGGAAGACAAGTTGAATCGTGTACATGTCTTGTTTGATGTCTGGATCGATGTCCAACGTCAGTGGGTTTATTTGGAAGGTATCTTTAGTGGTAGTGTTGATATCAAACACTTGTTACCAGTCGAAACCTCTCGTTTCCAATCTATCAATACCGAATTCTTGACAGTCATGAAAAAGGTCTACAAGTCTCCTTTTGTCATGGATGTACTCAATATTATGAATATTCAAAAACAATTGGAACGTCTTGCTGAACTCTTGAGTAAGATTCAAAAGGCATTGGGAGAATATCTCGAACGTGAACGTTCTTCTTTCCCTCGTTTCTACTTTGTGGGTGATGAAGATCTCTTGGAAATCATTGGTAACAGTAAAGATGTTCTTCGTATTCAAAAACATTTCAAGAAAATGTTTGCTGGTATTGCTACCATCTTATTGGATGATGACCTTACCTCTATCACCGGTATGGCTTCCAAGGAAGGTGAGGAAGTGTTGTTCAAGACTCATGTTTCTATCAAAGACAATCCCAAGATCAATGATTGGTTGACCATTCTTGAAAATGAAATGCGTGTATCTTTGGCATTGTTGTTGAACGATGCTGTTACCGAACTTGAGACTATTTATAATGCAGACGAGATGAACTCTGAAGAGTTTATGAATTGGATTGACCGTTATCCTGCCCAATTGGTTGTATTGGCCGCTCAGATCATCTGGACTCAGTCTGTTGATAAGGCCTTGACTACTGTCAGTGAATCTACCGACGGTAACCAAGCACCTCTCTTGCGTTCGATTGAATTGGTTGAAAGAAACTTGAACATCTTGGCCGATGCTGTCTTACTCGATTTACAAATCATTAAACGTAGAAAATGTGAACATTTGGTTACCGAGTTGGTTCATCAACGTGATGTGACACGTCAATTGGCAAACGACAATGTTTCTTCCCCCAAGGACTTTAATTGGTTGTACCAGATGCGTTACTATTTCAACCATGCAGTTGAAAACCCTCTCCATCGTTTGAGTATCCAGATGGCCAATGCCCAATTCTACTATGGTTATGAATACCTTGGTGTAGTGGATCGTTTGGTTCAGACTCCATTGACTGATCGTTGTTACTTGACCTTGACCCAAGCTTTGGAGCAACGTCTTGGTGGTTCTCCTTTCGGTCCTGCTGGTACCGGTAAGACTGAATCCGTAAAGGCTTTGGGTGTACAGTTGGGTCGCTTTGTACTTGTGTTCTGTTGTGATGAAACATTCGATTTCCAGGCTATGGGTCGTATCTTCATTGGTCTCTGTCAGGTTGGTGCCTGGGGTTGTTTCGATGAGTTCAATCGTTTGGAAGAACGTATTTTGTCTGCTGTCTCTCAACAAGTCCAAACTATTCAGTTGGGTCTCAAGGAGGCTACCATCAATCCTAATCATGAAATTGAATTGGTTGGTCGTAATGTACGTGTTAACACTGACACTGGTATCTTTATTACTATGAATCCTGGTTATGCCGGTCGTTCCAATTTACCTGATAACTTGAAGAAACTCTTTAGAAGTATGGCCATGACTAAGCCCGACAGAGAATTGATTGCCCAGGTCATGTTGTATTCTCAAGGTTTCCGTACTGCTGAAACTCTTGCGTCAAAGGTGGTACCTCTCTTCAACTTATGTGCTGAACAGCTTTCTCCTCAATCTCACTATGACTTTGGTTTACGTGCATTGAAGAGTGTGCTTGTGAGTGCTGGTAACTTGAAACGTGATCGTCTTTCCGAATTAAGACAGAGTATCGAAGCTGGTGAGGCCGATGACACTGAATACTCTACTATTTCAGAACCTGTCCCTGAACAACAATTGTTGATTTCCAGTATTCGTGAAACCGTCGAACCTAAATTGGTTGCTGAAGATATTCCCTTGTTGACTAGTTTGTTGGCTGATGTGTTCCCTGGTGTTCACTATGCTCCTGTCAACTTGGATCGTCTCAAGAACGAATTACGTAAGGTCTGCGAAGAACGTCGTTATGTACCTGGAGATGCATGGATGGACAAGGTCATTCAATTGTATCAAATCCAAAATATCCATCACGGTTTGATGATGGTGGGTCCATCTGGTGCTGGTAAGTCTACTGCTTGGAAGACCCTGCTGACTGCACTTGAACGTGTAGAGAACGTAGAAGGTGTTGCTTATACCATTGATCCCAAGGCCATTCCAAAGGATGCACTCTATGGTACTTTGGATCCTACCACTCGTGAATGGACTGATGGTTTGTTCACTCACATCCTTCGTAAGATTGTAGATAACGTACGTGGTGAGAGTCAGAAGCGTCATTGGATTATCTTTGATGGTGATGTCGATCCTGAATGGGTAGAGAATTTGAACTCTGTCTTGGATGATAACCGTCTCTTAACCTTACCCAATGGTGAACGTCTCAATTTACCTCCTAATGTACGTATCATGTTTGAAGTAGAGACATTGAAGTATGCTACTTTGGCTACTGTCTCTCGTTGTGGTATGGTCTGGTTCAGTGAAGATATCATTACTTTGCCCATGATCTTTACCAATTATCTTGAAACTTTACGTAATGTACCCATGGATGAGATTGAAGGAGAAGAGGGACCTACCGCTTCCCGTCGTTTGACTGAAGGTGAAGACGGCTCCACCATGTCTCCCAACTTGGCCACCCAACGCGCCATTGCCAAGATCATGGAAAATGACCTCTCTGACGATAGCTGTTTGGTCGCAAAGTGTTTGGAGTATGCTTCCACCTTGGAACATATCATGGATTTCACTCGTATGCGTGTATTGTCCACTTTCTTCTCTTTACTTAACAAGACTGTTCGTAATGTGTTGGAGTACAATGCTCAACATCCTGATTTCCCAATGACCGGTGATCATTTAGAAGGTTACATTACCAAGCGTGTCATCTATTCCATCATTTGGAGTTTCTCTGGTGATACCAAGCTTGAGCTTCGTACTGTTCTTGGTGATTACATTCGTGGTGTGACCTCCTACGAATTGCCTCCTGCTGCTAACGATTCCAGTATCATTGATTTTGATATTGCAGTCAATACTGGTCAATGGGTTCCTTGGGAATCCAAGGTACCTCAAATTGAAATTGAGACCCACAAGGTATCGGATGCTGACATGATCATTCCTACTGTTGATACTATTCGTCACGAAGAAGTACTCTACTCTTGGTTGTCCGAACACAAGCCATTGATCTTGTGTGGTCCTCCAGGTTCCGGTAAGACCATGACACTGTTCAGTGCACTTCGTAAATTACCTGATATGGAGGTTGCTGGTCTTAATTTCTCCAGTGCCACTACACCCGAGTTGATTTTGAAGACATTCGAACAACACTGTGAGTACCGCAAGACCCCCAACGGTGTCATCCTGTCCCCTACCATGATTGGCCGTTGGTTGGTTATCTTCTGTGATGAAATTAACTTGCCTGCCACTGACAAGTACAACACCCAACGTGTCATTTCTTTCTTGAGACAGCTTGTTGAATACAATGGTTTCTGGAGAACGTCTGATAAGGCCTGGGTTTCATTGGAACGTATTCAGTTTGTTGGTGCTTGTAATCCTCCTACTGATCCTGGTCGTGTTCCATTAACTCATCGTTTCTTGCGTCATGCACCTTTGGTCATGGTCGATTATGCAGGTCAACTCTCATTGATTCAGATCTATGGTACATTCACTCGTGCCATGTTGAAGGTGGTTCCCAACTTGCGTGGTTATGCTGATGCTTTGACTGCTGCCATGGTCGATCTTTATTTGGTCTCCCAAAAGAGATTCACACCTGATATCCAAGCCCATTACATCTATTCTCCTCGTGAGTTGACACGTTGGGTACGTGGTATTTATGAAGCCATCAAACCATTGGAAACTTTGACTGTAGAAGGTTTGGTACGTATCTGGGCTCATGAAGCACTCCGTCTCTTCCAAGATCGTCTGGTCGATGAAGACGAACGTCAATGGACCGATGAAATGATTGATGAAATTGCTATGAGACATTTCCCTGCACTCGATAAGGATGAGGCTCTTGCTCGTCCTATCCTGTTCTCAAACTGGCTTTCCAAGCACTATGTTCCCGTTCAACGTGAGCAGTTGCGTGAATTTGCAAAGGCTCGTCTCAAGGTATTCTATGAAGAAGAGTTGGATGTTGCACTTGTTTTGTTCAATGATGTATTGGAACATGTGCTTCGTATTGATCGTGTCTTCAGACAACCTCAAGGTCACTTGCTGTTGATTGGTGTGAGTGGTTCAGGTAAGACTACTTTGTCTCGATTTGTTGCTTGGATGAACGGTTTGAGTGTATTCCAAATCAAGGTACACAACAAGTATACCGGTGCTGATTTCGATGATGATTTGCGTACCGTGTTACGTCGTGCTGGTTGTAAGGGTGAAAAGATTTGTTTCATTATGGATGAATCCAATGTATTGGATTCTGGTTTCTTGGAACGTATGAATACCTTGTTGGCTAACGCAGAAGTACCTGGTCTCTTCGAAGGTGATGAGTATGCAGCTTTGATGACTGCTTGTAAGGAAGGTGCCCAGAGAGATGGTTTGATGTTGGATTCCAGTGAAGAGCTCTATAAGTGGTTCAATCAACAGGTTATGCGTAACCTTCACGTTGTGTTCACTATGAATCCTCCAGAAGGTGGTTTGGCTTCTCGTGCTGCTACTTCTCCTGCCTTGTTCAATCGTTGTGTTCTTGATTGGTTCGGTGACTGGCCTGACCAGGCCTTCTACCAAGTCGGTATGGAATTCACAAAGACACTGGATTTGGATGTACCCCACTTTGGTGCTCCTCTCAATTTCCCCATCAGTTACCGCAACTTGCCCATTCCTCCTAGCCATCGTGAGGCTGTTGTTAATGGACTTGTGTTTGTCCATCAATCACTTTATGAGATCAATGCTAAATTGAGTAAGAGACAGGGTCGTCACAATTATGCTACCCCTCGTCACTTCTTGGACTTCATCTCGCACTATGTTCGTCTTTATAATGAGAAACGTGAGGATCTCGAAGAACAACAGCGTCACTTGAACGTCGGTTTGGAGAAATTGAAGGATACTGTCATCAAGGTAGAAGAATTGAGAAAGAGTTTGGCTATCAAGAAGAATCAGTTGGAGTTGAAGGAAAGTCAAGCCAATGAAAAGATTAAACAAATGGTGGCTGATGAGAAGGAAGCTGAACAAAAGAAGACTGCTTCCATCAAAATCAAGGGAGATCTTAAGATTCAAAACAAAGTAAGTGAAGCATTATATATAATATCTTGTTGTACTTTTATTTAACAAACTATTTTTTTTTCTCCCTTTCTTTCTCTTTATTTCTATAAATAGGAAATCGAAGCTCGTCGTATAGTAGTCGATACTGATTTGGCCAACGCTGAACCTGCTGTCAAGGAAGCCGAGCAAAGTGTCAGATCCATCAAGAGACAACACTTGACCGAAGTCCGTTCAATGAGTAATCCCCCCGAAGCCGTCAAATTGACCATGGAATCTGTCTGTACCATGTTAGGCCACAAGTTCGATAGTTGGAAGACTGTACAAAGTATCATTCGTCGTGATGATTTCATTTCCAGCATTGTCAATTACAGCACCGAGGGTCAGATCACTAAGCGTTTGAGAGAAGACATGAAGACCAACTTCTTGAGCAAACCCAACTTTGAATATGAGAATGTCAACCGTGCCTCCAAGGCCTGTGGTCCCTTGTTCAAATGGGTTTCCGCTCAGGTCAACTACTCAGAGATCTTGGATCGTGTTGGACCCCTTCGTGATGAATTGAATCAACTTCAACAGAGTTCCGAAGATACCACATATCGTGCTATTGAAATTGATGAGATGATTGCCTCCCTTGAGGTTAGTATCGGACGTTACAAGGAAGAATATGCTGCTTTGGTTGGTGAAACCCAACAGATCAAGGGTGAAATGAATCGTGTCAAGTTCAAGGTCGATCGTAGTATTACCCTTTTGGGCTCCCTCTCTTCTGAAAAGGAACGTTGGGAAAATGCCAGTCAGGCATTCGAAAGTCAGATGGGTACCATTGTTGGTGATGTCTTGTTGGCTGCTGCCTTTATGGCTTATGGTGGTTACTTTGATCAACAGTATCGTGATATCTTGATCCAGAAATGGATGGATCATCTTTTGGCTGCAAATATTCAGTTCAAGCATGAAGTATCTCTTACCGAGTATCTTTCAACTGCAGATGATCGTCTTTCATGGCAAGCCAATTCTCTTCCCGCTGATCAGCTTTGTACTGAAAACGCTATCATGTTGAAACGTTTCGATCGTTATCCTTTGATTATCGATCCTTCTGGTCAGGCAACCAACTTCTTGATTAATGAATACAAGGATCGTAAGATTACTGTTACCAGTTTCTTGGATGATTCCTTCATTAAGAATTTGGAAAGTGCTTTACGTTTCGGTAACCCCATTTTGATCCAGGATGTAGAACATCTCGATCCTATCTTGAATCCAGTCTTGAACAAGGAATTGCGTCGTACTGGTGGTCGTGTATTGATTCGTTTGGGTAGTCAGGATATTGATTTCTCACCTGCCTTCACTTTGTTCTTGTCTACTCGTGATCCTTCTGTCAACTTTGCACCTGATATCTGTTCTCGTGTCACCTTTGTGAATTTTACCGTCACCCGTGGTAGTTTACAGAGTCAATGTTTGAACAAGGTGTTGAAGGCCGAACGTCCTGATGTAGATGAGAAGCGTACTAATTTGATTAAATTACAAGGTGAATTCCAACTCAAGTTACGTCATTTGGAAAAATCCCTGTTGCAAGCATTGAACGAATCCAAGGGTAATATCTTGGATGATGATAAGGTGATTGATACATTGGAAACATTGAAGAAGGAGGCGGCTGATATTAAGGAAAAGGTGGATGCCACCAACACCATCATGCAAGAAGTGGAACAGACTACTGCCATCTATTCACCTTTGGCTCACGCTTGTAGTTCTATTTTCTTTGCCATGGAACAATTGAATTTGGCCAATCACTTTTATCAATTCTCTTTGGATTTCTTCTATGAAATCTTTGAATATGTCATCCATTCCAATCCTCGTTTGAAGGATGTAACTGATCCTGTTGAGCGTTTGGATATCCTTTCACGCGACTTGTTCTCTGCTGCTTATAAACGTGCCTCTCGTACACTCGCACACGAAGACCATACTATGTATGCTGTCTTGCTCTGTCAGATTCGTATCCGTGGTATTCAAGAAAATATGGACGAGACTGAATATGACTTCCTTTTGAGTGGTGGTGATAGTGTTGGATCTAATGTAACGGCTGCTGGTTCTGGTTTACCTGATTTCATCTCGGATGAAATTGCTCAACGTATCAAGGAATTCATGACTCTTCCTTGTCTTAAGGGTTTGGCTGATCATGTTATTAATAATCAGGAACAATGGAGACTATTTGTTGAACATGGCCAACCTGAAACAATCATACCATTGTGCTGGGAAGGAGCTGGTACTAACCGTAAGTTTTTTTTTTAAAAAGAAAAAAAAAGAAAGAGGTGTAGTTTTATTTAGATTATTAACAATTTATTTTATCATCCTTATATTAGGCGCTTTGGATCCTCTTCGTAAGATGTTGGTTGTCAAGTGCTTTAGAGCTGATCGTTTGTTACACGCTACTTCCATCTTTGCTTCCGAAATCTTTGATGATAGCTTTATGGATATTGGTGAATTGAATTTACAACAGATTGTCCTAGAAGAAGTAGGTAGTGCCACACCATTGGCGCTCTGCTCCGTTCCTGGTTATGATGCCAGTTATCGTGTTGATAATCTCTGTACTGAGGCCAATATGCGCTGTACTTCTGTTGCCATGGGTTCTGCTGAAGGTTTTGGTTTGGCTGATCAAGCCATTGCTACTGCTATTAAGACTGGTAACTGGGTTATGTTGAAGAACGTACACTTGGCACCAAGTTGGTTAGGACAATTGGAAAAGAAATTACATTCCATGAAACCTCATCGTAGCTTCCGTCTTTTCTTGACCATGGAAACTAATCCCAAGGTACCAGTCAACTTACTTCGTATGTCTCGTGTGTTGATGTTTGAACCCCCACCAGGTATCAAGGCTAATTTACAGGAATCCCTCCGTAGTATTCCTCCTTCACGTATTTCTCGTGGACCTACTGAACGTGCTCGTCTTTACTTTATGTTGGCCTGGTTCCATGCTGTTGTTCAGGAACGTCTTCGATATGTACCATTGGGTTGGACAAAGGTGTATGAGTTCAATGACTCTGATCAAGATTGTGCCTTTAATACAATTGATAAGTGGTTGGATACTGCCTCTGCTGGCCGTGCCAATATTTCACCTGAAAAGATTCCTTGGGATGCCATCCGTTCCTTACTTAAGGAATCTATTTACGGTAACCGTATTGATAATGAGTATGATCAGAGACTCTTGGATTCCTTTGTAAACAGCTTGTTTACACCAGAATGTTATAATATCGATTTCCAAGTTGTCAAGGGTGATAGCCCCAGCACTTCTATTGTTGTACCTGATGGAACAAAGATGGAACACTTCTTGGACTGGGTTAATAAACTTCCTGATCGTGAACCACCTACTTGGTTAGGTTTACCCTCAAATGCCGAACGTGTTCTTTTGACACTCAGAGGTAACAACATGCTTTCAAAGGTCCGTCGTATGAAGAGTTTGACTGATGATGATGAGGCTGCCTATTCTAATGAAAGCAATAAACAATCATCTTCTCAACCCGCTGCTGCTGCTCAACCTGCATGGATGAGAGTTATTAGCACAAACATTGCTCACTGGCTCGAATTGTTACCTACAACTATCAAACCACTTCAACGTGATTCTACCGGTATTATGGATCCCTTGTTCCGTTTCTTTGAACGTGAGAACCAAAGTGCTAGAAAGTTACTTGCTACCATCCGTGAAGATCTTAACAACCTCCAAAAGGTTTGTCATGGTGAATTGAAACAGACCAATCATTTACGTCAATTGCTCAGCTGGCTTAATAAGGGGCTTATCCCTGATTACTGGAAGCGATACAAGGTTCCTAAGAGCTTGACTTTGAATGCTTGGATTGCCGATCTCAACACCCGTCTCGAACAGGTTCAGTCCATGTCCAACGAACAATCATTTGAAGAAGTCGAAGTTGCTATTGGTAGCTTGTTCATTCCCGAAGCCTATATCACTGCGACTAGACAGGCCACTGCCCAACGTTATAAGTGGTCTTTGGAGGAACTTGTGCTTGATGTTGATATTGGAGGCACTAAGCGACTCGATTCTATTGGCTACACTGTTCGTGGTTTGAAGATGGAAGGTGGTCAATGGGCTGAAAGTGAAGTCCGTCTTACCTCTGAGCCCAGCAGTAGATTACCAAGTACGATTATTAGATGGATCCGTAAGGAACAGAAACAAAAGGATCAGGTCGAGTTGCCCGTTTATCTCAATTCTGATAGAAGTGATCTGTTGTTCACTATTAGTGTACCTGCCAACCCCGCTGAAAAGGATCGTATCCCTCAGAGAGCTGTTGCTCTTGTTATTTCTTTTTAGTTTTTTTTTAAAAAATCAATTCATAAATTTACTTCTTTTTAATATAAAATAAAGTCGTTCTATTCAAATATAATATAAACTATTAGAGTCTTTTAAAATACATGCTTGTTTTTTTTTAATCATTCTTGAAATCACTCACTTAAAGTAAATAAAAAATAATAAACACGACCTATTTAATAAAGCACTGGCATTTATGAATTTACACTTGCATATATATATATTCTACGTTATCGTTTTCCTGTAATTTATATTCATTTGGCTACCACTGAATAGAGGATATCAATAGAGAGAAGATCTTTATTCTTAATAAATCGAGCCTTTCCTAGAATGGCTGAAATCATGCAAATCAAGCCTTTGTATTCTGAAACACCACTCCACTTTTATTTCAAATGCCATTTATGGATAAATGCTTATAAATCATGTTTTCTATCATACGATTAAATAGCCATTGTGTTGCTACTCTAATTTAGCAGTGATAGTAATATTCATTAGATTAGTAAAAAAAAACTAAGCTTGGATAGGAGAATGAAAGAGAGTTTGAGTTGATGAGAATAACCTGCAAAGCCTTCAAGAAAACTGCTATTTTAGTTATTTTACTTATTTGAATAAGAATACAAAATCACCAAAAATGGAATATGGAATAATAATTCTCTGAATTGGTCTATTTTTGAAGTTACAACTCTATTTCTCTTTACATGATCAGGAGTCTTTTTTTAATAGAAAAAAAAAAGATATTCTAGACGCGATGAATAAGAAGAGGAAGAGGAAGAAGAAGAATGTACTTTGATTTTTAATTTTTTTTTTTCCTTTTTTGCTTTGTGGTTTATACACAAAAAAAA
>VCJA01003298.1:4173-21347 GCA_024139275.1 Backusella macrospora
AAAAAAAATAGCCAAAATCACAGGAATCAGTGAATCAGCTGTGGTTACTGAGTCCATTAGAGATACTCATGAATTACTGAATCTGTTAGGATGCTCTGAGACTGAGTTCAATCAGCAAATGGTGAGAACCCGTGGTTAGTCAAAAAAAAAAGAGAAACCCAGCAATAGCAAAATTGAGAACTCAAAATGAAATTACTATCAGTACCATTGGATGCGTTTCGTCATTTGGTAGAATTAATATTTCAGACAAATTTATTTTTATTTTTTGGATAAAGTATTCAATTATAAGCAAAAGAAGAGATCATTACAGACTAAACTCTTCTTTGTAGACGTCTATTCCAGCCAAGACAATTATCAACTGTCACGATAGAACACGCCTTTGCGATACGTGGTATAAGGTGATCTTTTAAAGACAAAAAGGGTTTACACCTGATGTTTTTCTTCATCTTTGACCAACACTGTTCAATAAGGTTTAAAAAATGGTAAATACGGTGGCAAAAGCAATAGCTTATATCTATGATATGTGGTTGCTTTTATAACAGATTTGGAATGATGTATTTTACAGTTATCCATTATAATAAAGAGGACCCCCCTTTTTTTTTTATCGTACTTGCTCAATACATTCATTACTACCTGTACAAATTGTGAAAAGCTATCGTTCCTGGGGGGGGGTTTAAGTATCTTTGGCTTCAATTCCATTTATTTTTCTTGGGAAAGCTCTTTTGCATTAGCTACTTTGAGAGGTTCGACCTTGGAAAAATAGATTTTATTCTGTTCAGAAAAAAAAAGATCAAGTGGCATTCAAAATGAATCACACAAACTCCGATATTTTAATACTTTTTTATTGGAAGCAACAGTAATATACTTTATTTTCTCCACTTTCTTTAATGAGTGCAATGAACGACAATACTCTTGACATTAAAAGTCAAGTAGTAGTAAACAAGGTTGGATCTTCTAGCTTGGAGAAAATCTTGTCCGCTTTTGCTGGTTCAGTGGTCACCATGGTGTTTAGTAAGTTATTTGGAATGAACAAACAAAACGTAAAAAAAAAGAGAGATCAGATCATCTAAAATTTTTGCATCTTTATAGTGACACCGCTCGATGTAATAAAGACACGATTACAGGAAAGCAGTTCTGTGCAATATAAAGGAACATTGGTAAATAGGGGGAAGGAAGATAGGACCAGCACATTTATGTATATACTATCTAAAATCTTGGAGGTATATTAAACAATTGTATATATATATATATATAGGATGGCTTATCAAAGATTGCTCGGCACGAAGGAGTTCTTGCCTTGTGGCGTAGCTTTCTACCCAGTCTTGCTATGGCCATCCCCTCTACAGCAATTTATTTCGTGGGATACGATCATATACGAGATACAATCAAGCAGACAAAATATGCTAATACCAATCTTGATATTTATTCACCGTTATTTGCAGGCGGCGTAGCTAGAGGTACGAAATAGATACAAAACAAGAGTGTCTAGAGAAAGACTTAAATTTATATAAAAACGGTTTTATAGCTGCTGCATCATTGGCTGTATCACCGCTTGAATTGTTTCGAACTCGAATGCAATCGACAAAAGGAACAGGTGGATTTATGGAGGTTTGGTATGGAGTAAGTGCTATGGTGAAAGTCCAGGGCCCACAAGCATTGTGGCGTGGATTCGTTCCTACAATGTTAAGAGATGTACCTTTTTCTGCATTTTATTGGATGGGATATGAAGAGGCCAAGAGTTATTTAGAAGCAAAAGGGGACTTGACACATTTTCAAATCGCATTTATCTCTGGAGCAACATCTGGCACTGTAAATATCTTGAGAATGAATTCATGATTCCAACTTAAATTAACGTTAATATCAATGTAGATTGCAGCAGCAGTAACCACTCCTTTTGATGTAATTAAAACCCAAAGACAAGTGAGCTCCAGCTCAGAAGGTAGAAACAACATTAGTAATGCTAATCTAATGACAATGATTAGTAATCAATTATTTTAATTATAAAAATAGGAGCCAAATTTTCATATATTGTGAAAGTTATTCTAGAAAACGAAGGACCAAAAGGGCTTTTAAGAGGAATTGTACCTAGAACATTAAAAGTAGCACCTGCATGTGCCATTATGATATCTAGTTATGAAACAGGAAAGCGCTTCTTTGCTGATAGAAAACAATCCTAAATAGACTTACACACACACACACACACACACCACCTCATTTGTTTTAAATTAATAATAGTAATAGAAATAATAATAGAAACTTCTAGCCTTTTAAATTATTGATCATTACAGATAATGGGGATGAAGTGTTTATATGATCTAACAGTATATACAGTATAGCTTTTAAGATATAGAAACAATAGTATTAAATATCTGCTTGTGTGACTCTTCCTTTTGTTGTCATAAGATACAAGTAAAAGATTTATGATCATAATGACAACGATGCTGAATTACTGTAGCATGCATAATATTGTATTTATTAAAAAGAGATATGCTTTGGAAATTAAAGATAGAAACACTCTCCCTCTATTTCATAATGAATCTATTCAGTAATAGAAAAAAGAAAAAAAAAGCCTCTGATATTGACAAACATAGTACAAACTTTAGTTTCATGCAAATCATTGTTTAGTTGAACCTAAATGGTAACATTGATAACAAATAACATCAGATATGGCTGTAAATATAAATTACACAATAAAACTCACCTTTGAATGGGTCCATTCTTGGTCTTTTCCCTTTAGATTTTGATCTAGGAGTCACCTCTTCTACTTCATCTTCTGAGGAAGACGATGAAGATGAAGATGCCGAATCTAATATACACGCTTTAATATACATGCTACAGTTGTCCTTTTTGTGCTTTACCTTCATCTACATGTGCTTTTCTTTTTAATGTCTTCGATTCTTCTTGTTCCTCTATTTTTTTTTATTTTTTTTTTTTATTGATAATAGTAATATTTATTATTTATTGCTATCATTATAATTTCCCATCACAATCGTAACTTACCTTTCTTTGTCTCAGAGATAGCTGCCTTGATGAATCTAGAAGCTGCATCTCTATCCACTTGCATTGTTCCTATATTTCAAATTTATGAGGTTCATGGGTTCTCCTTTCCTTTTCGCTCTTTAAAACCTATAAACTTACTCTTTGGTCCCTTTCCTTCAGCTATCTTAACTTTATCGATGTATTCCTTAACTCTGACCTATTGTGTATATATTTATTAAGAATATTGAAATTTTATTTCATCAAGATCTTACCAATTCCTTCATAACTGCATGATCTTGAGGATCAACACCTTGGGTGCGCATATAGACTATAAAATATAATAAAAATAAAAAATAATTGGTCATCCAAAAAGCTGATACATCATAACATTTTATTTTGTCGAGACGCTTACTGTAGTAAAGAGTGTTTAGGGTATAGGACAAGAGAACTTCCAACTCGCAACGTTCTTTTATGCTTAATTTATTATAAAGTTCACTAATTGGACGCTTCAAAATTGGCTCGAGATGTCTTTTAACAACTGCTAAGCGTGCTCTTAATGCTTTGACAGCTTTGCTGGGAATTTGAACTTTGGAATCCATTTCTGTTTTGCTAATGTCTAAAAACCGATTAGAAAATCAGCACAATCGTCAGAAAATAAAATGTGGGACACAAACCAAATCCGTGACAGGTTTTCCTTGAAACATTATTTTTTTTTTGGGTCAAGGAGTTAAAAGTGGGTCAGCTTTTTGAATGTGTAGTTTTTGGCCACAGAAATATTGTGGAAAACAATATGTTCTTTGCAATAGCTGACTCATTTTGGATTGAGTAACTAATTTATTTTTGGGTACAATTGATTCAAATATTCTTTAATAAGAACGGTATGACTTTTTCTCTTTACCATTAAATAGCACATACCCACAGGAGGAGGAGGGTAAGTAAGTCAACTAGGACTAGTCAATAGAGCAACAGAAAGGAGCTAAAGTTTTGCAACTAAAACAAGAACTTCATTTTTTTTTGGCGAAAAATAAATAAATAGATATATGTTACTACTACTACTTGCAAAAATCTATCTTCTATGTCTGCCAAACATTTTGAATATCTGCATCTTTTCTTGCTCTTAAGTTTCATAATATCTATGTCGATTCTGATATACCATTTACTCTTGTATTAATTATAATATGTCATCAATAATTTAAAATTGAAAAGTTTTTATCTTAACAACCAATAGTGATTTACATTTTATATTTTCTTTCTTATTCTTGGTATTACGATTTTTTTTAATGTTTTTTTTTATATGTATTATGCGTTTAATATTTATACAAAAGCAAATCCAGTAGAACATTCATTGATTGCCTTGAATAAGTTAGAGCGTAAGCTTTCATATGAATCGTACTGAGGCAAATCCACTTGATTAAAACTAAAAAAATAAATAAAAAAATAAAATAAAAAAAAGACATAAATTAATAAGAAAAAATATATTATTTATACATATATGTTTCTAATATAACTTACCAAGTATGCGCAGAAGGCAGACGATTCTCTCCGCCAAAGTCTTTATGAATCTGGAACTTCTGTACACCGTTAGATCCTTGTAGATGTGCAAAGCCTTCTAATGGTACTTTAGATGTACCAGTAGCGAATTGTAATAATTTTGCACGTTCTTCTTGATCAAAACTACGAACAGCACGCCAGAACCACTGAACAGGCGATGATGTTGCTGTGTAGCCTTGATAAGTAGTATTATTCTTCCAGTCATCAATATCAACGTCGGGCAATCCTGAGATAAGCAATTCTAATTCCTGTTCATTAAATATTTGAATTAGGGGTGCGGGAATAACATCATGGAAACCTTGAACGAAAGCATTTATTTGATCTTTAATTGCTGTGGTTAATTTTTGTTCTGTGACCAATGTGACATACTCATGCTTATTAGCTTCAGTGACTGGCATATTACGGCCATCAGGCTTCAAATCAACTGTCTTTGTTGTACCAAAATAGTCTGTTTCAATACTGAAAGTCAAATCAATGATATCAGTAATATCATTTTCTAGCATCCACACTAAACTCTTGTAGTATTCAGGATCCAATGCTTCTACATCGCGATAATCTACTTGGCGTCCAAGAATATGTTTATAGAACGAGCGTGTAAAGTAAGCATCCAGGAGGCGTCCATCATAAATAGCTTTTCCGATAACGCGCCCAACAAATTTGAAGTAACTCAAGTGATCAGAGTTAATAAAAGAAGCACGATTAGGTTGATAGGTAAGTTTATCGGCTGCAGAAGTAATGAATAATGCATAATTAGGATCAAACATCTGTCGAGCTAGGACCGAGAACCACTCACGAGTAACGCCACCTGCATCTACACCTTCTTCATCATAAAAGCGGACCGAGAGTTTACCATTCTTGATTTCTTCACCAGTGCGACCCTGTAGCTGATGATAGGAATCTTCAAAAACGTATTGACGACGTACATTCAATTGTAACATGGCATAAGTCTCGCGAGATGTAGTACGCTTATGAAGTTGCTGTACAAAATAGTTTCGTTTGTTGTCAAATTCAAGCATCTTTGGATTACGTACAAGCAAAGCGAAAGAGCCACTCATCAAACTAGGATTGTTGCGTACCATGATGTTCAACACCTTTTTATGTTTCTCAGTAAAGGTAAAGAAGAAAGACTCTGGTTCTTCTTCGCTTGAAGCGAGTTCTTGGCCCTTCTCACCATTGCATTTAGATATCACCATGAATGATTCAATAATAGGTAGTAGAACAGTAGCCACATTTATCAAATCTTCCTTCTCTCGGATTACCGAAAGACACTTACCAAGCTTCGTCCACAGTGGCAGGAAGTTTAGATCTTGATAAATCTGTAATACACGCTTCTCATTTTTGGCTTGGAGTGCTTCATTGACTGCCTTTTCCTCTTCAGAAGCAGTAGCACTTGTATTGTATCTCTTGGAAAACATATAATCCAGTGTTTTTAGCACACGTAAAAGTTTGGCTTGACATGAAGTGGAAGCAGAGAATGGAGATAAGATGGCTGTGCTAATTTCAGTACCAGACATTGTGTTTTCAAGTGCTTCTAAAAGATTATCTAAGTCAGATAAGATTTGTTTGCCAGACTGTTTAGCATCTGCGACCAGTTCATTGACAATAGTCTTTTGAGCGCCATCGAGTGCAGAAAGATGAGAAATGGCATTGAGAGTATACTGAAATGTTTTGCTTGAGCATTCACCATTAGTTAAGACATGAACAACCAGTTTGAGATAATAGTCAGGAATCGTTGGAGGCTTTGGAGCAGGTCGGCTGGATTGATTTGGATCTTTTTGTTTATTTTCTATTTTTTCTTCGTACTTCTTCACAAGAATAGGGAATGGACGGCACATAGCTGATAATAGATCCATTAGCTGTTCCATTAAACCTGAGTTATTGATAAATACAGGTCGATCCAACAGACTCATCAATACCAAAATAGGATACTTGTTCCAAATAGTTGGCACTTTATCTTTTCCTTTACCCTTCTTGTTATGGTTAACGTTGAATCGTTTAAGACTTGTCAAGAGCTCACTCTCGGTTAAGAAGTAAGTTAAGGATTGTTCGTTACGAGATACAATATGAGTCAATGCTTCAAGACAGCGTTGCACAATGAAGTTAGGTACATTTTCTGAAGTAGTTGTGCTCGTGCTTTTGGACTTGTTAGTCTTTCCTTTACCAGCAATCATTAAGAAGCTATTGTCTACTGAATTCAGGTCATTGTTACCATCATAGAGAACACAAACTAGATATGATAAAAGATCACTACGGGTGCGGCTATTCTCGCAAAGGTTAACAAGTAGTTGCTTCATAAGAGATTTTGAAATCGTTTGAGGGATAAACAAAAGTCGGACCAAAGTAGCTAGTTGGGCCTTATCGACTAGTTGAACAGCGGAATCACGACGACGCAATTTGGCTTTCTTCTTTGAAGAAGGCTCACCTGGTTTTGCTTCATCTTCGGCTGAAACAGGTCTTCTATGGACATGAACTACATCATCTACAAGTAAATATCGAAGAAGTTAGAAATAAATGTGTAAATATAGTGACTATTTTTTTTCTCACCTTGTGGCTCAGCAACAGTCGTAGTCTGACGCTGTTGACGATCTCTTCTATTACGTTCGATTGCTTCTTGATGTAGCACTTCTTCGCGAATATCTGGAGGTAAAGCATCCAAAAACTCTGGGCTAATAGAGTCATCTTCTATAGACTGTGTAGGAGCAGGTCTATTGCGTAGATGTTGGTTTATTACCTCCTCCCGTAAATCGTCAGGTAGAGCTTCCAAAAATTCTATATCGATTCCTGTACCAGATATGTCTATTTGTTCACCATTGATAACCACTGTTGTACGATCTTCTTGAACTGGCTCTGCCTCAGTCATTGTTGTATCTTGGTCAGTTATATTAGATGGACCAGGCTCTTCATTAGTAGAGGTTTCTGCTACTGTCTCGGCCTCAGCTACAGCC
Organism: Backusella macrospora; assembly: GCA_024139275.1. Classification (NCBI taxonomy): domain Eukaryota; kingdom Fungi; phylum Mucoromycota; class Mucoromycetes; order Mucorales; family Backusellaceae; genus Backusella; species Backusella macrospora. The sequence continues at coordinate 11,649 of VCJA01003298.1, forward strand.
TCAGCCTCGGAAGCAGCGGCAGCGGCAGCGACAGCTGCTGCTTTCTTTTCTTTTTCCAAACGCCAGCGCTCTTCTTCTGCCTTTCTAAATTCCTCTTCTTCTTTTCTTCGTTGTTCTCTACGCTTAGCTTCTTCTTCTTCACGAGCTTTCTTCTTATTTTCGATAGCGATTGGTACAAGTGTATTTAGCAAATCATTAATCAGACGAAGGGCTTTCTCACTGATATTGGTACCATACATCATGCGTGCCTCCTGATGCCACCGTTCGCCAGATGACATAGCCTGGAAATCGTGTAACAAAGACAATACTTCTTGGGTTTGGTCTGGGTTATTAGAAGTATTGTTATTTGACTGAGAACGGTTAATGGGAGGAATACCATCGAATTCGTAAGTTTGCATTGTACCACGATGTCCGTCTTGAATATCAACACGTAGTGGGCCAGACTGTGCACCAGGTGGAGCATGGCTAAAGAGATCTTCTAACATACGTGCTGCACTACCACCAATAATATTTTCAAATGCTCTCCAGTTACCATAACCAGAGCTATCAGCACGTATAAAAGCATCATCAATTTCATTACGAGGGAAGAATGTATTAGAGGGTGTGCTGGTGGTGTTGGTGTTGGACAATAATGGATGTGTGATAACATCTTCTTGACCCTGTAAGTGACTATAATTACGATAAGGTCTTCCAACTAAAACAATAATGTTAGTTATTTGCCAGTAATCAAATCAAATCAAATCATTAAAATAAATCGTACCTCCTTCCAATAATGAGCGTCTTGGATTATTGAAACGTCTTCTAAAAGCAGGTGGGAGAATGCGTGAAGGTCTATCGAATTCATCACCTTCCAAAGCTAATTCATCAGGTAAGTCGTGAGTAAGGAAAGGGGTTTCAAGATCTTCTGCATCTAATAATACACCATCAGCTAATTCAGTTTCTAGTTCTTGACCTAAATTCTCAGATGTCTCGTCGTAGTCAGAGAAAATGTCATCTAAGTCATCCTCCTAAACAAAAAAGTGTATAAAAATACTAGATCCAATATATATATATATATATTTATTTATCAACTTACTTCTTCATACTGCTCTGACATACGCTGTCCATTAGCTTGATCCACATTAACATCACCGTTCTCTGTAAGCGGATCATGAGCAAGACCTTGATCTTCGTCAATATCTTCTAAATGCCATGTCATTTCACGACCTTCCTCATCCTCATCCTCGTCTTCTTCTAATAAGCTTGCTTCAGCATGAATAGCATGTGCGTCATCCTCATCCATGTCATCTGAGTTATAACCACGTCCATGAATAAGAGCATCCATTTCCTCGTTGACTTCATCATCTTCATCGTCTCCTTCACTCATATCAGATAAGTCACTTCCACTATCTTCATCATATCTAAACAAAGAAACGAATAAGTATTACATATATATTAATAAATGCCAGGATAAGATACTTACTCCTCTTCTTCCTCGCCCGAGGGGAAGATATCACCGTATTCATTGCCTTGATATTCATCTTCGTCAATAACACTACCACTAGCACCAAGCATACCCAATGACGAGTGTCTATAAAGATCAGGAGCTTCTTCTCGTTCGTTTTCAGTACGTGGCACCAAGGTCCGCATACCTTCTTCATTTGTCTCTTCTCCTTCACCTTCATTTTCGCCTTCATTCTTTTCGTCTTTTTCATCGTCCGATACATCTTCGGTTTTGATAGCCAGTTTTGTTAACTGTTCTAATGGACGTAACATAGTGTTCAAGATCACTTTTGAATGAGGGTAATTTACATCTACATCATTAATCGCAGTAGTCAAAACAGCAACTAAATTTTTATCTAACATAAGCTTAGCATTGCTCAAAGACATATCTTCATTTGAGCTACTTCCCAGATCATCCAAGTGTGCATGAGGTCGTGGTAGCCCAGAGCCTGTAGTTGATCTTGCATTGAGAATACGATGACAAAGGTCAGCCAATGCCAAATACTTGGAATATTTGATTGAAGCGGATTCAGAAGACGCCACGGCTTCCTTGAGGGACTTTATAATGACATCGAGAACATACTTTCGTACTTGAATCAATTCATTTTTCTGCTGAGTGTTGTTTTGTAGACCAGATGAAGAGTCATGGTACAAGGAAACCAAGGTTGATGCTGTCCATGTTGAGAGACCTTGCTGTTTTCTTGCTTCGTCAGAAGCAGTCTGAACGTGGTTATTTGGCAAAAGGCCGTTGATCAGTATAGAGATAAAAGAGCGTCCTGTTTGCTTTTTACAGAAACTATAGACATCATATTTACAAGAAGCATAAGACGAAATGAGTTCAACCAAACATTGGAGTAAGAAACCTGTGTAGACAAACTTGATATTCTCCTGTTCAAGCTGCTCCTTTTCAGCTTCAGTTTTTTCTTTTTCTGGTTGCTGTTCTCCAGTCTTTTTTTTGGAGGACTTGTGAATCGACATGATTTCTTCTAGGATATAATATATGACTACCTCTGAAGAGGAGGCAGTTGGATCAGTCGGTTTCGATTCCTTGGTCTCGTCTATTTCTCGAAGTTTTATTTGACGATTGATTTCATATTCATCATAGCGTGTTAAGCGACACATGTCTTTGGTCACTTCATTGAATACAGTAGGTTCACGTAATGCGATATGTGCGTTACTACGAACAAATGAAGTGATATCCATATTTCGTGGTCTGGGATTAGTGAACCAAGTAGTGATGATTTCTTTCATTGTGCTAGTCAGAACCGCTTTACTTTCGATAATATGACGCAGAATGAGAATGATAAATGCTTGTTGACCTTGGAGTCCATCTAAGCTAGATTTAGGTTTACTGAACAGCAATGGGAGACCACCGAGAGCCACAAATTGAAGAGCGTTTTCATGGTGTTTTGTTAATCGAACAATCATACGAAGGATAGCGTAAATGTCATCACGAGATAGATTACCATGTCCTAGTAAAGATACGCAGCATTCTAGTAGCTTACTACGGTGTTCGCTTGCGATGGCAATCGCAGCAACTTCAGCCTCATCATTGACTTGATCGTCCAAATCGTCGTCATCAGAAGAATGGTTTTGTATTGTTAGTTTCATTTTGCAAGGCTCATCTGCCTGAGCAATAAATGCCTCGATGACAAGGAAAATAGTGGCTGACCAAGCAGGCAAAGGAGCATTATTATCCTTGGAGAAATCAATCATGCCAAACAAAAATACAAAACGGTCAGAAAGCTGTTGCATTGTTTTTTTCATTGTTGGATCGTGTAACAGGAGTGCCAGTAATCGAAGTCTAGTACTAAGTAGAGCTGATTGACTAGAATCGCTATGGATCTCATGGATTGAGTTTAACAATTGCGAGATAATATCAGTGCCAGTTTTTTTTTTGTTTGTAGGTGTATTATCGAATTGTCCTAGTGCGACAAATAGATCACGAACATCAAATACAAATTCCTCTCGTTTATCCACCAAGTATAATAATGCCTTTGGTAGACTTTTGCAGAGCTCTTCACGGATTGATTTTATTTTGGCTGGATTTTCAGGGTTAATCATAGCAGAAGCAGAAGATGATTCTCCTATAGCTGTATCAGTATTCTGTTCACTTGAAGAATTATTTTCGTTACTACTACTAGAAGTCATGTTGTGGTCTTGATCAAGAGGGTTGATCGAATGTTCAATACTTTCATCGATATCACTTTGGTTCATTTCTTCGTCTTGAGCCTCCTCCTCTTCATCCTCCTCCTCCTCATCTTCATTTTCTTCCTCTTCTTCTTCGTGCTCTATTCCATGCTCCTCATCGTTATCACTGTTACTATCATCGCTAGAATTTTCATTTTCACTTCCAGCGTTTGCCTCCAACGGATCGGTTGGGTTGGTAGGAGTGTTGAAATTAGGTGTAGGATGACTAAATAGATAATCGACAGCACGAGATACTTGATTGTTACAGCGCATCAAAGCGCGCTCTGCAGCGCTACGTTCAAATCCCATATCTAGTAAAGTCTGTACTCTCTGTTCTGATGGTGCTGGTGGCGCTGGTGGTGCTGGTGTACGCAGTAAAGTGAAGGGTGATGACATTAATGGCGCTGAAAAAGTACTGAAAGGATCACTACGGGAGGCAGAACTTGTAAAATCACCTTCGCCCTTCATCATCTGAAGAAATAACTTGATTAGTGTCTGAACCGTCAATTTAGAGAACTGATAAAGATCAGGAGATTCCAAGTATTTACGCAATGAAGTTAGATTGATTTCGAGTGCTACGATCCACTGATAAGGGTCAAAATAATCGGGAGATTTGGTATCATTATTGACGAGATTTGCTGTATAAGGGGAGTCACGTAATGACTTTGGTGAGCTGATATGTACAAGCACCGAAAGTAGTGCTTCAATAGCACTACAAACACGTGATCGCTCATCTTTTTTACTTGCATCAATTGCGAGACAGGCGTTCCATAAAGAATCCAAGTTATTTGTTAATAAATCGATTCCACCTCGACGCTCAAAAGTAAAAGCTAAGGGTGTTTGAAGGGATGCCTGAGTACGTTCGTTTCTTAACAAGAGCGAAGTCATGGTATAAACAGATGTCATATAATCGTATCTACAAAAAGGGGCCTGTTCACTAGTCACTGGCTTCCATTCAATATTGTCCTTTAGCAAATCGGCCATGTATTCAGCTAATTTCATCGTCTGAGGTTTTTGGACTCCACCAGAAGTACGGCGGCTGACAGACACTTTGATCAGACCTTGTTATTATATTATAATTATTTAAAAGAAATTTTTATAAGAATCATTTTATATATTTCTTTCTCTTATATATATATATTCAACCTACCTTGGAAAATGGGCATAAGAAGTTGAGGAATTTCTGTCAATAAAAGTTTGAAGTGTTTGATGTTAAGCATACGTGAGTCTTTTCCAGGAGGCGTCTTCTCAGAGTCGTTAGTGGAAGTTCCAGATTCAGCATCATTCAAGCCGTTATCACTTGCTGCTGCTGTTACAGTTGCTCCTGCTACAGCCGTTGATAATGTTGCTCCTCCTCCAGAAGTTGATCCAGCAGCACCTGACTCGTCTGGGGTATTTGCAAGCGAAGTATCGCTAGGTGCGGTGTTATAGATACCAAGTGGGTGCTCTGATGTACTTGAGAGAACACCTTTTTTAAGAGTAGATGTAGCGACAGGCTTAAATGCATACCATGAAGGGGGTAATGCATCTTTTAATAGCAAGTTTTCCCATACCATTACACGATGAAGTTGGCCCAATAGTTGAATAATATTGTCTTCTTTAGATTCAGACAGAAACTCTGTGACTAGAGATACACCATTCTTACCGTGTGTCAATACAGAAGAACAACAAATATTAGATAGTAAACCAACATAACCATGGAGCTCAATCATTTGTCGAAGTACTTTATTGCCACGCTCGATTAATTCAGTATCATCAGATTTTGCGTCAATGAAATCAATCAGCATACTCTTTTCGCATTCTTGATTAGTGATGAAGCGAATAGACTCTTTGACCTTGGAAGCTATGGCTAACACTGTCGGTAATGGACTTACTTCACTGATCATGCGGAAGAGGTAAGACAGTGAATCTGATGCAATAGTTACAGAAAAATTGGCTGGTAGTAGTGGAAGAGAATAATAATTCAGCAACATTTCTGGACAGCCTTCTTGAACAAACTCCTTAATATTAGATTGGTTTTGAAAAAGACCTTCCAAGAATCTCGAGACTAGATCGATAAATGATACTAAAAGGCACTCCACTTTATCACCCGATTTATCTTCATCCTCCATACTATCCTCATTCATTTCTTGGCCCGCTCTTATTTGAAGCAAGTGGCTATTATCGCTTGATTTACCCACACCTTCCAGATCAGAACCCATCTCCAGTACTTTTTTGATCATTGCTGTTACACACTGGAAAATAGCAGGTTTTAATGAGGGATGATGGCGAATCAATTCATCCATGGTAGAACCAAGGCCAGTAGCACTATCAATATCTATGGGATTTCTTAAAAAGTCATGCGATGTCATAAGGTCAAAGAAATGGGGTAATGGCTTGGCTTGGTTGAACATATCCAATCCAGGACCATTCAGACACATGGCACCAAAAGCGTTGACTGCTGCCATCAAAACTTCGTTGTTGGATGAGTCATAAACAGAGATGGTATGCAAGAAAGTCTGTGGTAATTTGGCTTCTTGTAAAATAGGTAAAGTCGTAGGCTCGTTATGAATGAATGTTGTACTGACATTGATAGCCAACGCAAAAATACTGTTTCCAAACAAATTCGGATGCTCCATAATAACCCTTAACGAATCAGGTAAAGAAGAGTCAATCAAGTTACGAAGACCATCGGTTGTACCAGAGGATTCCATCATGCGCAATAAAAATTTGAGCATTGACTTGATAGCAGATACTCTGTCATGTGCTGCCTCATTCGAAAATTGACAGGTCTCAATCTCAGCCTTTATCGAAAAAAATAAATAACTTAGGTTTTATGTGAAGTTGCATGTTTATATAAAATGACTACCTTTATTCTGTTCAAGAGAGTATCAAGACCACCCACATTACAAAATGACGAAAATGATGCTGCGAATGAATTAACAATTGTATCCAATAGCCCAACTACTTTTGCAATATTTTTCAAGCGAGCGTACTGCTGATTAGCTACGATTTGAACAAGAGTAGGAATTACACCAGCAGACATCAGCATTTGTCCACCTGGCTGTGTTTGCAACAAATAAGATACAAATGTAAAAAGCGCATCTAAGAAACACTGAGGATAGCCTATACATATATAAAAAAAAAGAGAGAGTGCCTGTTTTTAATAACAACAATAGTACTAATAGCTAATGTATCAAGTTACCATCACTGGTGTTTGTCTTTCTTAAAATCTGCATAAGTGTACCATGGTTTGCAGAGGCAATGACAGCAACCAATACTTCAGAAAGTTTTACTCTCTGACGAGTAATAGCATCCAACGCATACAATACAAATGTTTGAATATTCTAAGAGAGAAAGAGAGATCAAAGTTACCACCAACAATTAAAATAATAACAATAGCAATAACAGGACTAAATAATTAGAGGCTAAAATTACCATATCCACGTGTTTTTCAGGAGAGATCAACTCGACCAATTGTTGTATTAGATATGGTTCATAAATAAAGACCTTGCTTTGTGCAGTAGCTTCTGGTATAGAATGAGCCATGATGGAAATAGCAAGAATACGAATTCCCAAAAGTTGTTTTCTCTTTTCAGGATCATCCATGTGTTTTGCGACACGAATCCGATTAGCTAATTCAAACTGGTATTCGTTTGGTATATCATTTTGATTTATCAGCTCCAAGAATAGATCGATGTCTGACTTTTGTCTATCTTCAGGCGTGATTGTATGAGAAACAACCTGGAAACCTTCAACAGAATCCGAGGTGCGATAAAACTGAATATTCACTGTTGACATTTCCGGCGTGGGTTCAAGGTCTGTGGCTAATTTAATAAGCTCCACCTGAGCATTAGTCCAACCCCGAGCAAGTTCAATGACTTTATCTTGAGGTACAACAAAAGAAGAACGAATCGCCCTTGGATTATTGATCCTTTGTGCAGGTCGAATCATAAAATGTAAGATATCTTGAAGCACATCCATATCAAATGAATTAAGTAACATATTCAAATGCTACTCGTAAAATAAAAAAGAGAAGTAAAAAAAATTAATATATCTACCAAAGTAAAGCATAATTTTTAACCCATAGTTACCTCATAAGAATTATAAATATTTCTATTAGTACAATTTTCAAATAAAGTACGCGAAAGGTTTACGATGGCTAAGATAGTTTCTTTTGTCGAAGAATCAAAAGGCTTGGTTTGGATCTCCTTTAGTTTGTAATCTGTACAGATTCTTGATAAAATCTCATCAAAGCGGTCTAACACAGCAACCCAGTGAAAGAGATCGCCTCTGGGAAAAGGCCAATTCTCCAATCCTCGAGTTGTACTGGCAATCTGATCTTCGGGCTCGACTTCAAGTTTCTTGATCAGCTCGCTTAACTGCGGTGGCTGTCAACAAAATCTGTTAAAATCTGCATGTTTCTTCTTGTAAAAAGTTATTTATTATTTACCAGTGGTGCAAGCTTCTTGGAGGGTGATTTTCTAATCTTCATTTTATAAATATATTTGTTATAGTTGACTGCGTATCCACCTTTTTAATACAAAATAACTCTCTCTTTCTACAAGAATAGTATTAATACACCTTTTCCAATAATAAACACCCCCTTTTTACGTACTTGCTTTTTTATGTGTATGTAATATGTATATGTTTGTGCTTCAACTACTTGTTTTTATTTATGAGAAAAAGAGATAAAGAGTTACAGAAAAGAAAGAAGAAACAAACAAACAAAAAAAAACCTATTGACTTTTTTTTTCCTTTTCTCTTTTTGTCTATTCATTGCGTGTGGAAAAAGGTGCATTTTAAGCCGACAGTGATTACGTCATTAGTGGATAGCATAACTGTGACTGAATTAATAAGTAAGCAGGTTTTTAGTTTAAATCACTCATAATAAGTTGACTGTTATAAGGAATACATTGAGAGTTACATATTTTTCAAGGCAAAGCTCAAATCAGAGTCTATCTATGGCATTAGGGAAGGGCAAAGGCTCTCATGATAGAGAAATCAATGTAACCATAATAGTTTTTCCGGATGGTTCTGCGTTAAACACGAGAAAATTGATACCCCGAACTATTTTTTGTATATGACTTTTTAGTTAATTTCATGCGTTTAAGCGATTATCTTGAATGTATATAAACTTGAAACTATTGAGATTAACACGTAATATAAGGAAATAAACTTAAATGTGTATGTATACATATTATATATAAAAATAGAGATCAATATTTGGCTGATATCTTGCTTACACCATGATGATACCTTCAAGAGATATCTCACTCTTGGAGAAATGATTTGAATAAAATCGCTTTTTCTTTTTAAAGAACAACAAACTATGGCTTTCAAAAGTAATTGAACCATGTATCTTTTTATTGTAGCTAATCTAGTTATATATAAATAAACAAATAACAGTAAAAATAAAACTGTTCAGAATACATTTGCTCATTGGAAAAAGCATTTATTGGTTTGTAATATCGCTATATAATCCAATGCATTACTTTTATGTAACATAGTTTTTTTGTGAATAAAGATTAAGCATTCCAGTTTTTTTTTCTTGGTGTCAAGTATCAGCAATAGTTCTTTTGACGCTGAGGAGCTCTACTGAGACTAAGGTTACAGCTTTATTTTAAAGTCTAAGCCTATATTATTTAGCTATTTAGAATATCGTTGATATCACAGAGGAAGCACTGATGTATAATCTCCACTATAAGTACTAACATAATAAAGTTTCATATTTTTTTTAAGATATATTTACATATTCTACTTGTTTTGAAAATCAAATTGTAAAAGTCGATATTTTAGTGTTTTTCTTCTTTCATTTTAAAAAATGTTTGCTTTTATATAAGAAGAGGAAGAAACAGGTTCCGTTGTTGAGGGTAATAAATTCGATAAGTTAGTTTCATCTATAAATAATTTTTATTTTTATTATCCTCCTCCTTTTCTTTATTTTTATTTTTCATGAAAAGATGAAAAATAAACGTATTCTTCTACTTTGCGTAATGTTGCTAATTCTGTTTATTTATAAAGCCAAAAAAAAAAAAAAAAAAAACT
>VCJA01003304.1:7121-18725 GCA_024139275.1 Backusella macrospora
CGATATATTGCATGATATCTCTCAACTGTTGATCGACTTTATATTCGATATAAAAACCAGGAGTGTCAATCAAAGTCAATACAAGTTTTTCTTTTTCTATATCTATTTCAGTGGAAACACTGGTTACTTTGGTCGTCTTTTCAGGAAGAGAATCAACAGGAGACTCATCATGTCCTGAATCACGCCGACTTTGTATTCGTTTATCTTGTTCAACTGCCTTTAATAAAGTGCGTATAAAACTAGTTTTGCCAGTACCAGAATAACCAACCACTAACACATTCAGACGACTCGTGTCATTCTTACGGGATCGAGTTACCATTTTTTTCTTGTAAATTTTTTCTTAGAAAATAAGTAAATAAAGTCTCTCGCTTTTGTTTGTTTATTTTTTTTTAAATAAATACTATTTTTGTGTAATATTATTCAGGACCCACATTTAAATTAAAAAGCATCATTTAAGTCGTTTTGAGGTCATCGTGATTTACCACCATAAAGGTCACATGGTTTTTGCCCGCTTTTTATTCTATTTTATTTTTGTAGACGAGTAGGCTCGAAGTAGTCTATCATTCAGACACATTAAGAATAAGAGAGGTTGTCTAGAATTAAAAAGGGGCAGCTTTCATGCAGAGGCTGAAGAAGAAATTGTTTTCAAAACAATTCAAGAAATTGAGAAAAAAAAAAGTAGCAATGAAAGGTATTAGCAGAAATGCTGGCATATTTCAGCGAGTAAATAAAGAGTCGTTGGTAGACACAGGTATTATCAAATAGAATCCATGGAGTCGTACCAGAATAGACATAATTATGATGAAGTTTGAGGGAGCAAGCCAAGATACAAGATAGTCAAAGTGATTATCAGATATGGTACAGTCACAGTCTTGTTTTGATGCATGGATTACTACGCTATACGCGACGAATTGCTTTCACTTATTTTTTCTTCTCGCTCTTTTATGTTGTTTTGAGCAATATATAAGTGTCAATTCAAATAGTTCAAAGATTATATCTTACCAAATTCTATCCGTGTCGAAGTATCATGAGATTACACGTTAAACCCCCCTTTTCCCCCCATTCAAATATCCATGCTCGTAGCTACGTGCCATTAGGTTTTTGAGAGTTGGTGTTTTCTAAAAATCGACAATTATTACTAATATCTTTTAGATACTCGCATCTTTTTTAATTGATAGATGATGTTGAATATGTAGTAGTCGTTTCATTCCTGTAATGTTGTTTATGGCATCTTTGTGTACTAATACATTTTCTTCGTTATAAATGCAATACCTGTTCACGGCTGTTCTGACGTATTTTCCAACTTATATGTCTACTTGTGTTATAATGATTACGATATATTTGTACTGTTGAATTAAATCGAATTTTCAGTAATGAAGTGTTTTTTTTTATGATCGTGGGGTTGCTGTCAAACAGAGTTTTGCTTTATCCGGATACTTTTCCTCAACACCGTGTTTATATCCAGAGTACACATACTTGGTTGATAAAGTAGTAGTATAGATAGATGTGAACACGAATGGACAAATGAATTTACCATTTTCATTTCCATTTACCCAGCAAAAGTGATGGTCTCTACTGAAGAATTTAGCTCTTGTCAAAAAATGAGTTCCTGCTTGTGTTGTCGAATAGACATTGGTGTGGAGAGTCAACTTGATGCATTTTTCTTCCATTTTACTTGGGTCATGGCTCATGTTGTTACCATTTATAATTGGTTTCTGATTATATAATAAGTCATGACATAGTTGATGATTTATTGTACTACATACTAGTCTTCTTAAAAGGTTTACAATACAGTCCGGCTGGTGGATATTGTCGGTTACAAAAAAGTAATTGTCGGTCACAGAAAAATGAAAATGTCTAGTTGGGAAGATTTAAAGCCAAAGTTTCACGTACCAAGTAAGAAAGGGAGCAAAAGTAGCCTTAAAGAATTATTAACTGAAGTTGCTTAGACTATTGGATATCAAAGACCTGTACTCAGTGGTCAGCACAAAATTTTTGCCAGCGTTTGCTGCAAGCGAATCCATCTTATAGCAAGAGAAGTGCTATGGGTTTGTTTTCAGAGGATTTAGATGTTATTCGAGTTCAACTCGCTCATCACAAGCTCATTTCCTCAAGAGTGAAAGCTCTTGTAAAACAATCATCAAATAAAGACGAATTACTGGATAAATTTTGGGCAGAGTATTCAACTAATATCAAATCAATCTCCCTCAAAAGAAAGTATAATGTATTTGTTGCAGGAAGTTTACTGGAAGAAGAAGCAATTGGAACACTGCAACAGCAAGCTGCAATCAAAAAAAAGCCTAGACGAATAGATTGGTAACAGTAGATAGACAGAAGATGATGGTGCTCCGCAAGAAGTCGACAACGATCACAGGCAAGATAAACGTATCGAGCATGACGATGTATATGTCTCCAATTCCTCTATTTCTGTTGGAACTATTATCAAGAGGGAGGCTGTAAAGATCCACGAAGTATATGCCCAAAATCTTGAAAAGTGTCCCGTTGACGACAGAAAGGTCATGACAAATGGTATATCTTCTATTTTAGATCTTTGCAATCAGTCACTAAACTCTCAACAACGGCTCTTCAGTCTAAAAAAAATGACACGAGCTTCTCGAGTGATTTTCTTTCTTGAAGTTGCAACCAATCTGCTTGAGTAAACAAGTCCTTGATACAATCTGCATTGTAACAAATTGCTGCCAGTCCGAGGGAGACATGAATAGTGCATTAGCATACACAAAAGCATTAAAAGACCAGGCGGAACGCGCTGAGGAGGTTTTTGTATATAAGCTAGTCAAGCATTCTCTCAAACTTCTCAGAGACTACCCCTTAATACTCATCAAAGACACGCCAATCAACTATATCGAAAGTGACTATCTGTACGTGCTCTGGATGAAAGTTTTTAAAACCATGTTTCCTCCCGAAAAAAGTCTGGTTCGTATCAAAACTGGTGAGTCTATTTTTTCTATTTCTACTGCAAGCAAGAAGGAGCTTTATCCAGACGCCAAAGATATCAGAGGGTTCAAGATTGATATCAGATTTGTTGTCGATGTTGATAGAAAAGAGATAGATGTAGCAGTGGCCAAAGTAGCAAAGGATGACAACAAGGACAAAACAATAAGTGATCAAGAAAAGCTATCGCGCGAGGGAAAAGACATTAAGACAATTTTGTTGACATTGTTGATGTCAAAATTATCAAGTCATATCGTGCTTATCTATTTCAAATTGCCGGCCGTGAATGCATAGTATCGAGTATTTCTCTTGGTAGCAATGGACTGTATATTGTCCTTCATCAAAATGGCATTTCACTGCTTTGCTCTCCTCAGGGGCTTGATGATTTCAGCTCATCTTTGCCTTTCCTCTCATCTTGTAGAAGAGAAATTGAATCTTTAGCTTTAGAGGTTAAAAGCAAATCATCTCAAAAGTTTGGCACAAGGAAAGTCTTGGGTTTGGAACAAACCAAAAAAGTATGGGAGTGCATCCATTGGGTGCGAGATACGTACTACTCGCCACCACCAAAGAGCACCTCCGCCATCCCTTGCTCTCTTTTCGGTAGTCCGCCACCTAGCATTTTATCAAAGTTGAAGTTAGCTTACGAAAAAGATACCGGCCGCGCTTATCGACAGGAAAAAGAGCAAGAGAATCCTGGTAAGTATGATGTGTACGAATGGAAAAGGAGAAACGATGGAAAGTTCTATAATAAGTTTAGAAAAACAGTTACTGATGAACATCCCACAAAGAGAAATGAAAATGAAAAGCAAATAGCTTCCTGAACGTCCTTTTTGCTTTAATATACGAGTTGTCTCCTTTGCGTTTTATTAAAAAACTTTTATTTATGCTTTTCTTGCGTCTATACATATCTTATGTAGCACTTATAATTTACATAACGTGTAATGGTATTGCTAGTGGATAGTCTTTAAGATAATTGTTATTTTTTTTTATCAAGAAGCTTCTTTAGCAAAAGCAGGTAAATTTGTGCTGAATAAAAAGAATAGAAGTTTTTTATTGTCTTTATGGTCTTATTCTAAAAAGGAAAAGTAATTATTCTCTAAGGTCAAAGTTATATATTTCCTGATGGTGCTTTTTGGCCGTGCTACTTGTTGTCCAGTATTTAGGTCGTGAGTTAGATAACTAGCATTCATTCGAGAAACAAAGAATAGTACCTGTTGGTCAGATTTACATATTTACGTTTGTACCAAAAGAGTGGGTAGTATTTGTATTCAAATGCAGGAAAATACTAAGGAGAACTGCTTTAATTCTTTATGGTATGAACGTGAGTAGAGTTGTGGCGTAATTACTTGGCAGCACTACCTTAAGACCAAGCCAATTTACAATATGATAGAAGCTGATGTATATCTAAAAAAAAACGTTAAATAATATTAGCTTTTTTGCATCAAAAGCACTTAACGGAACAATGAATGATAGACATGTGGATTTTTCTAATTTCTGAGATCCATACAACAAAGCAGTTATTATCTCAATCACGCAGAAAGGCGAGAGTGCAAGCACTGAAGCTGCCAATCCACTTCCCACTCGAACCTGATGCGGTTCTCATCGGCACTATGATAAACATGGCGGCGCTGGGCACGACTCCAACCATGAGGAGAATTTCTTTCTTATATTTATATTTGAGCCATGAAGGGAAAAAAAAAAAAAACTCTACACGGACTTTTTCAGATACAAAAAAACAGAGCAACTTTTTCTAGTCAGATCTATTTAGATAAAAAAAAGGGATTTTTTAGATTATTTCACTGCACTTGAAAATACTAGAAAGATATTTTTTTAATCAGTATCGCAAAAAAAAACCAAGTCTCAAAAACTACCAAATGGACAAATTTAACTTTTCTGAAAGCGCTAAAGAAGAAATTAGACAAGAAATGAAGAGAAGAGAAGCAGAGGAGAAGAGGAGAGAATTGCAGCAAAAGAGAATGTAGAAACAAAGGTCATCACACAACTCTTTAAAGTAACTGAAAGTGCGATGACCACGTTTAACTTGAAGAGAATTAAGAAGCCAAACTCTTTTGACTACTACTGTCAAAGACAAAAGATAAATGGTCGAGTGCGCTTAAATAACATATATACAGTACTATACATGCTTATTTTTTTTTTTTTATTATGTAGGCGTTAAAAAAAAATGCCAAGCAACACGCTGAAGACTTCAACAAGCTCAGTGAAGCCGAAAAGGCAGAATTGAGTGAGGCCCGTACGGTAAATCATGAAAGAGCTTTAGCAGCGGGAGAGTTGGATATAGACAAAGTTCAGCTGATAAACCGTACTGTAGATATGATCCAGAAACTGATGGGCGTATTAAATGTCAGATGTGAGGTTGAAAGCTTTTTCTTGTCTGTGAATTTGCGGACTGGTGAAAAGACTTCTGGAGTTAAGATCGTGCAGTGGGATGTTGTCACAAACACCTCAAAGTTGTTGGAGAAAATAAAAGTAACAATCATGATGAAGTATTTTGCTTTCACTTTGCTGCCTGAAGGACGGGGACTTAGTAGGGAAATAGTAAATATGCAACTTTTATTTCTAAGCTAAATTATGGTAATATTCTAGAGCCCAAAGGCACCACTCGAGGTTCGGTAGCTCGAGACTGAAAAAAAAGAGGACTTTAACTCTTAATTCTAAGTTGGTTTTTGTAGATCTAAGTGAAACTATATGATTGAAAACGAAGAGCTTAATCTCCCTGTTAAGTATTTCCCTTTTCCACTTATTATTAATTTGGTTTTTAATTTCTTTTTTTTTAGAATTCTGGAAACAGCCGGAGAAAGTTTGGCGAAATATTACAAAGTACGACATTCGCTACTATTACCAGAATGAATGTACCTGTACCAAGGATGAAGCACACAAATCATATTTCCAAGATATTCGGTACCTGTTAAAGAAGGCCAAAATCAATAGTAATAGCTACAAGGTTCTTAAAGCTGTGAATCAATTGCTAAGGTATGGCATATTATTTCAACTATTTATGCAGGTTGCTAATATTTTCTGGCTATCTAAAACAGAATGTCCATAAAAAACATTTCAACAAGCACTTCTGGGACTATGAGATCCAATATTTTTCACAGATAAATTCGAATAAAATGCTAGTCGAGGTGACATCTCTATTATAATATAATATACTTATCTTTCCGTTTTTATTTTATTTATTCTCTACTAATAGAAAGAGCTTGAAGTAATAGAAAAAATGACTGCTATAGCTGCTTTACATTCATACAACCAAAAATCAAAAGCAAGTAGCAGTGATACTCCAACTGAAGAAGAAAGTAGTAGCATTACTACTTCAACTGAAGAAGAAAACAAGAAGAAGATAAAGAAATCACAGCAGTAAGTATCTCCCAAGCTATTTCTATGTCTTGATTAAGGCTTTGGTGATGTATTGCACTAAAAAACACTGTTATTTAGACACCAACAAAGCGGCCAAGCCAGCAACAAACCCTAAGTAAAAAAAAAATAGAGTTTATAAGCAGAAGGTCATGCACGATACTGCTAGAGGGGTTGATTTCAGTCTAGAAACAAATATATCAGAGCTTATGTAAATATGTTGATGATTCATTTATTTGTTGATAATACATAGCCAACTCTCTTTATAGTGCTTTAGCCAATGCCATGCTCCTTACACCTTCTCACTTTAGCAGATACACATCATTGATTTCCTTATATAAAGTATTTTGGACGAGATATTGTGTGACAAAACAAGACGAAGCTGAACCGAAAGAACCTGAATTCTCGGGCTTTGATATATCAACTATTCAAGTTATCAAGGATGGATTCATGGATCGTTCGCGAGAATGACCACTTAAATACTAAAGTAAGTATATCATATCGTCAAGTTTAATTGTAAACTGGTTTAACGACGTCAACACAAGTACCTCTCAAAAGCTAAACTCTATTTTTCTTTTGTAAAAATGGTTTTAACAGTTGAGATACATTTATTTTGATTAGTATATGTTATTATAAACTATTATAAAATAAATAGCAATATAAAGCATTGTACATGTTTTATTTCTAAGGATTACTTTTACATTTGATTAAATGGTTGACTAGTCAAAAAGTCGAATATATTATACGGGATCTATTAAAGAGAGCTTATATATTTCAAATATAGAAAGTAAAATCGAAGTAGCAATCTTTGAAAAAATAGACCCTTACTTCAACAAAATAACCCAAAGAGAACTCAAGATTATATCAAGGCTGGATATAGCCTTTTCGCCTTACTGATTGACATTGATCGAAAATTCTACTACAGTGATTTTGAGAATTTTCAAAAAAAAAAAAAAATTTCTTTGTCCAGGCTACACGTTTGCTGATTCTCTTTTTTTAAAAGACAGCTTAACTATCATTTTATTTTATGGTGTTTTTCAGCAGCAAATTTCAGGATTTGAAGAGCATTAATGCCCGCAAGCATGTTTTATCTGACCAATTGTACTAGTTCAGCCGAATGCCAGCATAATTCAAAGCTCCAGAGAAAATTGATTGATCTATTTATTTTAGTTCATTAGAGTAAGATATATTTGATCTGAATTTTGGCATTTTATTTATTTTTAATACTTTTTGCTAGCAACTAATCAGCGAATCACTTCTAGTCTTTGATAAGCTACAAGGAACACATATTGAAAATATGAAGAGAAAGGCTCGGAAGTTGGAAGGGCTCGAAGAAGCAACAGTTTTGCGACAACTTCAAACTAGAAATCTTAATCAAATTGCCACAGATTTACATCCTATTCAAATCAATAGTTCACAAATTTGTGTTAGTCCAAAACAAAACAGTAAAATTCTGAAAATGATAATCATTTGCTAACAAACGGCCAACCATTTCCAGTCAATGCTATTTACTTTGGATAATTGCCAAGTATTTTTTTTCAAAACGGATATAATTTACCAGCTGCACCTTACATCACCCTTCCTCTTGAATTGCATTTGGTTAACCCTGTTATGAAGCCTACTTTGGCTTTTAACTTATTGCCAATTGCCGAGAAGGGGCCAATAATCATTGGAACAGCTCTTGGGTTAGTTTGTATCTTACCCTAGTTCTCAACTCTTTTTATGGACTTGTTAGTTATGGAGCGGTAGGTTCTCTGAACAGATATCGACTTTTTTTTTTTTGATGCATACAGTAGTCCCTCGTTAATTTCAACTCTCTTTAATTTTAAGGCTGTGAGGGCATTTTTTCTTCAAAAATAGCAGAGAACTTTCACGAACCTCAATAACTTCACGGCTAAAGGGGACCCGCTCTGTCGTGAAATTATTGAGGGACCACTGTATTAATATCTCGGCAATATCCTTGTATAAATAATGTTTATTACATTGCGTACTGGGTTTCCCACTATTCTTGGGACTTAATTTGATGAATTTTGGGACAAAATTAAATAATTGTTGGGACACTTTTTGAAAAGCCCATCTCATACGATCATTGAAGCTATAAATGCATCTAGCGTCATCAATGTAATGATTACAAGCAAAAAAATAAAAGTAGCAAAGAGCAAAAAAATATTATAGGTAGGTTTATTGTAGAAGAGCCAGCTACAGAGCATATTGATAATAATAAAAAGAGCAGTCTGCAAGATATTTCAGAACCGATATCAAAAGATACGGCAACTGCGCACTTTATCGGATTCATGAATGCTCTGCTTGATATCATGGATCTTAATGAAAATCTAAAAGGAAATTATTTAGAGATCGATAATTGTACTATACATAAATCAAAAACTGATAACGAGAAAAATTGAAAGTCGTGGCTATAGGCTGATATATCTGTTCAATTGAACAGTTTTGGACAGTCTTAAAAGGAAAATTGAAACGCCACAAACTATTGCCTGAAGAAAAATGTCTGGTAGAATTGTTGATGATGTAATGACATACAGACTGAAATTCTTTACAACTTTACTGACTAAACGACAGATCATTCAATATTATAACAAAACCCCATTCTAAACATTTTGAAGTCAAAAAATACATATCATGTTTAGTAAATTTGATTTAACTTATTGTGATATTTCTCTTATTTCAAAGAGGCAAGATCTCTAGACATAAAGGGACGATCATTTTTGGGTTAGTGCCATTAATTTTTTTGGGAAGTGGCATTTATTTTTTGGTTACGGACATTCAATTTTCTCAGTGACAAAATTTATCGTTCTCACTGTAGCTTTTTTTTTTCCAGGATTTTTTTTTAGCCCAGTATAGAATTAGCCTTAATGAGAATGCGTGTGATTTTCTTTTTAAAATACAGTCTAAAAGTTTTACAAAACCTAAACCTTTTGTCCAATTTAGTAATCTATAACAATTATAGCAACAGCTACTCGTCCTTAAATTATTTTTTTAAATTATCAATTGTAACGCTAAAAACAAGAATCCGCTTAAATAATGGGTGGAAAACCGCTAATTGGCGATAAGAATTCGGGAAACGAGGTCAAGGCAACTTTCTTTTGCTATATTAAAAGGAAAAAAAAACAAACAAAACAATGGAAAGTCTTGATAAGGAACATGATTAGTCTATACATTAAAGTGGTATTTCTCTTAAATAAAAAGGTTACAAGACTAAACACTAGTCAATTATTTTATATTTTTTTTTCTTTTATCAAATTAGCCTTAAACTCAAGCATTATTATATCAAGCATATACTTGTCTGTTTTACATCTTTTTTTTCTTTTTTTTTGTTCAATTGATTCTTCTTTACCATAGTAATCACAGTTGAAATACATTACTTGAATAGGGAGATATTCCATAAGAGCTCACTAAACAAAGTGTATATTATTTGTAAATTAATGTTATGATATGGAAACTTTCTGGCTTCACCTCTCCCCTCCAAAACAGCACGATTAAATGCTATGTTAGTATACCAGCATCTTTAAAATAAATAACTACACCTGGAGAAGAGTCGTGTTTTGTGAGCTAGAGGCAAAGCAAAAACAAGAATAGTGTACCACTTATTTTTATTTTTCTCAAAATAAACAGTAGTAGCTCGTTCATTTAAAAATGAAATCATGGTTACATTATTTGAATCATAACAATACACTTTCAAGGGTATCTTTTTGTGTGTGTCACAATTAGGTTCCACACATGCTTGTATATATTTGTCTTTTATAAATGCAAAAACCCACAGTTGGTAGCAATGAGTAGCAATGAGTAGTTTTAGTAAAAGACACTATTGAAAAGAAAGAAAAAGGCACAAGTTTGATTTTATTGGCTAAACCATTTGATTCCAGCCACAGAATGTATGACAATAAAGCGCTTTCGATGTTTTTTGCCTGATGGCGGGACTGGGAGAGCTTGAATACGTCTCTGGCCCGGTATAGTAATTACTAGCCGGACAGCACATGTGATCTGGTATACCTTCCACAACCTACTACCATTTCCCATTGTTACCACGATGGTGACACGTAAACTCCCCCCTTCCCCCAATACATTTATATCTTATTTTAAATTAATATAAAAGGAAGCGCTCTTTCACCCCTGTTTTAGTTTTGCGATTTGCTAGTAGTTATAGTCAAGAGGAATTAGAGTCTTAAATTGCATTAGGCCAACAAGTAATTAGAGTCCAGTTACAACACTGATAAGTGAGAGAAAGATAAATTTTCATCTCGCCAGTATTCTATTAACACATTTGAATTCAAATTTGGGTATCCATACAAATGTCTTATTGTTATACCGATTCTTCTTTTTAGACTGGTATTCTTTTATATATTTGCATAATGGAACCGTTATCGTTAAATGTATTCCATTTATTCCGGTCTTACACTCGGACATCTTGACATTATGTATATATAAAGCAATATTGTAATCTGGTAAAAAAGTGATTGAAAATAGTGGCTGTGCCATTCATAAGAAAGTATTTAAATGATACTGTAATTATTCTTTTCACTCTATACATGATTGGAATGAATAACCTTGATAGATATCACAATAAAGAAAGTGTAATAAGATATCAATTGGTTAATGACAACTTACTCAGATAAGTACGATGGCACGGTACTTTTTGCGGTTCAAAAGTGCTTTGAACTCTGGTTGTGAATGAATGTATATAAGCCATGTTTTTTCCCGCCTTTTGCAATTCCCATTCGATATATGGCATAGAAAGAAAGAAAGAAATAGATTTATATCTATATAAAAAAGAAAGGGGGTGAGGCAGTGCAGAAGCGTTTTTTTTTTAAAATCTTCATTTAAGTTGTATTAAGTATATACCATTAAAGCATAGATGGCTATTGGCAACTGATGTCCTGTTTAGACAAGTCACCTTACTAGCAAAAAAAAAAAGTTGGGATTTCTAATCGTGCAACCTCTTTGGAAAAGACTAGATCATTCATTGAGTCACGTGGATCAAGGAGTTGGGGTTTTGCTTTATTTTTTTCCCTTTTCCTCTTTCTTTTCCCTCTCTTTCTTTCTTTATCCCTTTCTTTCTTTTTCCGTCTCTTTCTTTTTCCTTTTCTTTCTTTCTTTTTTTTTATTTTATTAAAAAACACTTGTTTTTTGTCTGTGTTGCGCGTGAGTGTTTGTGTGTTAGAGTGTGCGTGTACATATACATATACAAAAAATAAAAAAGAAAAGACGACTCCTTTTCCATTTCCTTCTTTTTCTTTCTTTCTTATTAAACAGTAACAATAAAAA
>VCJA01003316.1:23624-37881 GCA_024139275.1 Backusella macrospora
GTCAATCAAAAGAATAGCAATGAATGTAACAATGTTATAGTTCCAAATACGATCATTATTTGATGTGTTCCATTGAGACACATATACATATATTTATGGTATAGGTCATGCACATATTTTTTTAAACTACATTTACGAAGAAAAAAAATCAGGGGTAATGACTCATTGTAATTTAAGCCTATTGTTTTTTTTTATATATTCGTTAAACGTCTTAATAATTACAATGGCAGGTTAAAAAAGAAAACATCGTGCAACGGTAATACTGAATTATTTTTCTCCTACTGTTATTCAAATTGGGTATAAATACTCCACCTTCTTTCACTTTCGATTTTTCCCTCAACCCATCAATTTCCTTCGATTCTATTAATTGACAATGCAACCTACTCAAGTTTCCACCCAGCTTCCTGTTAATGAAGTGACTCACAAGTGCTGTACATGTGGATCATTCTCACATAAAACAAGGTAATTTCTAGAACAGGCTGTTTTTTCAGAAACTTCATGTCAATACTAACCTCTTCGTTCATATTACAGAGATTGCCCAAGACTATTTGGTTAAACACTCTACTACTTTAATTATTTCCATATATTACAACCTATTACTCCGTATATTACTATTCATATTCTACCTTAGACTACATATTACCAAACTTATTTTTGTCTTTATTGATATCACTACTAGTGTAATAATTATAAATAAAGTGTCAAATGGGAATTCCCATGACTTGTATTGAAATCTCATATACTATATTTGGAGAATTCTGAGCATTTTTATTTTTTATGGACAGGATACGATGATGTGTTTTACTCATTGCTAAAGCAAACTTAATGCCCATTAATGTACTAAAAAAAATGCTTGGTGAGTACTCTCTGACATCTGCCAATTTATTGATAAGGTTAACCTATCTCTCCCTTTTTTGTACAGTCTGTGTATGAAATATTATTTTAATTTATACAAATAAAACTAGAATGAAGTTGAGTGAAGTTTAAATTAATTTTATTACCATTAATAGAAGTTGTTACCTCAACTTCTGTAGATTTATAAACTTTACTATACAAAGCTACTTTTTTTCCATTCACCTTTTTCCCATTGGCTGTGTTCGCAGTCGATTTATTTATTCTGTACTTTTTTAAGCTCTCGGGTTACTATTTTTTTTTAAGGTTTTAGTTCTTCCAAATTTAACATTTCGCTATTCCCTTTCTCTCCTTAGTTGCTTTTATAATTATTTTTGTTAAGAAAAAGAATAAATTATTTGATATAATGAACTAATGACAGTCAAGACCCTTTAATTGAGAATACAATTTGAAACATTAGGGAGATAGAACAAAAAAAAAGAAGTCATCGGAGCTGATCATGTTCCCCACTTCCAGGATATACATGTATTCCAAATTCGGTCATATTGCTCTGAGACTCTAAAACTGAAGCAATATAACCTAGCTAATTTTCTTGATAAGTTTTTTTAAAAAAAGAAAAATACGTGAAATGTCTAATAAGTATTATTATGTGTCTGATTATTTCTTTTAAAACGTTCTTTATTCTATTCTCTATTTTCTTTACTAATAAGCTATAATTGTATGTTACTAAGATAGAAATTATTTGTTTTATGTATAAATATATATTTATTGATTTTTTGTTTACTTTCGAAACACCTGTCTTACTACTTAATGTTTAGAACATTATATATATTCTTTTCTTCTTTACATTCTTTATGCTTAACCCGTCAGCTGTACACCAGATAAGCATTTCAGAAGAATATGCTAAATTTTTTTTTTAGGAAGATATGCTTTCTATTGATCTCTTAATTCTTGGAAATTTTTATTAAAACAGGGTATAATTATATCTGATTAATACATGTAGTTACATAACCATGTGTTGCCGTGATAATCAACCTTTTATTTTCTTTTAATAAAGCTTATAAAGTTTATCCACGTTGCAAGAGTACATACTGATTGGATAAATCAAAGTAAACAGACCGTAGATCTCGGCTAAGTATGCTTACGGATATATAGTATTCAATTTATCTAATTCAGCTTTAAGTTTTTGTACATTTAAAGCTTTATATACATCACACATTGCTACTTATTTTACTCCGTATGAATAATTACACTTCCATCAGCATAGTTTATTAGTTCCAGCTATGGTGTTTTTTCTGTCTTTCTCTCTTTCTTTTTAATTCAGACGATTTAAAATTTTATTAAACGAAATAACTATATTATAGAAATTAAACCAAAAATGTACAAAGTTTTAAATGTTTGTTTATAAAGCAAGCCTTGTGTTTGTTTTTATTTAAGTGCTTTCGGATTTGAATGTATCCAATAAGAGAAGCTCTAATTTTTTAACAAACAGTTATACAAACTAACATGCTTTTTTTTTAAAAAAAAAACAATATTGAGTTACAAATTCAGATCACTTGCTGCTATCTTCACCTAGACGCTAGTTCTGATAGGTGTATTAATAAAAACCTTCTTAATTTGGAAATTTAGATGCCAAAAGTTAAACTGTCTTAAATTAATAAAATTATAATACTCTGGTGATGTTCAATTGTTAGTAATCTTTAATATAGCAACGGCAATTCTTATAATTAATATTGAAGGAAATTGCACAGTAGGACGTATGATATTTTATTTTTTGTACACCTCTACATAAAACCAATAAATTAGATATACTTCTGTTTTGAAACATTGAAGGATTTCAATGATCTCTTTGAAAAACAATTTACTATCAAGAATAGTTAATTCCACCTTCCACGATATACCATGAAATTAAAAACTAATATAGTACACACACACACGTATGGTCAAGCTTCAAGTCTCTCTTTTTTTTTAAAAAAAAAAATGGTAGCGTATATTTTGGTATCTGCTATTTACACGGGGATGTCGTCACTGAAGGATTTCAATTTATTTACACGGGGAATTGCACGGGAAATCAGCTTTTTTTTTTCAAACTTTGGGTCAATGCGTTCTGAATAAATTTATCAAGAATTTACACGGGAGTGACGCTACTTTAAGATTTTAATTCAAATACACTGAAAATTTACACGGGAAATAAGTTTTTTTTTTCAAGCTTTGGGTCAGTGCGTTTTGATTCAGTACACGAAAAATATTCCAAGTGTATAATATAGAACATTAATCTCAACAATCATAACTGAATCATGAAATGGATAACTTACAATTAAAATACTCAGAATGCATACTACAAAACCAACTGGTTTTAATTTTTAATTTTATTTTGGAGACATAACATCTATGAAAATCTTAGGGAAACGACCCTCGGTATAGTGAGCCTAATTTTTAAGACGAAATGGTTCCTACCAATAAGAGTAAGTAAGTTAAGAAATGTCATTCTTTTTAATGAAAATCTTTTCAACAGCAACCTTTTTTGATTAAATCAACGAATAAAAAAGAAGACAGACTTGATAGTAAATAATTGAATTTATAAATTTCTACCTGTATATTTAAACCAGATTCATTACATTAATATTTTATAAACTTCAAAGTTATTGACCTCTTAAAAAAATTAAAATATATAATAAGCTTGGCATGAAGAACAAGAAAGGAAGAATTTTTATTTTATTAATCGACATTGATATGCTCAGTGTTGTCCTGTCAGTTATCAAAATCAAATTGCAATTAACCCAAAGTTCGAAAAAAAAAAGCTGATTTCCCGTGTAATTCCCTGTGTAAATAAATTGAAATCCTTCAGCGACGACATCCCCGTGTAAATTCCCCGTGTAAATAGCAGATACCTATATTTTACATCGTATGATTGAAAGAGTATATCTCGAACCGGTAAGATATCCCGTTACTCTTCCAGAGGAGTGATTTTTCTATTAACATTATTATATTTTTTACTTGTAAAGATTGTTTCTTTATCTAGTCTTTTTTTAATTCTATCTATTTAATTTTTATCTGAAAAAATAACCAGAATAAGATTGTAACTTAGTAGTATACACTCTGGAAAATTGACCCAGAAGTATCAGGATTCTGCCATCTAAATATAGAAATAGCCGATAGCCACCATTTATTTATTTTAGTAGGACATTCACTTACGGGCTGTTTATTTTTTTCAGAGTGATATGGACAAATCATTATATGGAGTTTATACATAAGTCAATAAGTAAACTCATCACTGGATCCAAAAACAGCAATGGCTCGACACACATAGGATATTTTGACAGACAATGTTTACACTCATTTTTATGCTTCACCTTTCTCTAAATAGATTGACTATAATATGTTATTTGGTTAATATATAATAGTTATAATATGATTAATCAATTTTGTTAGCATTTTTTTTATAAACTGCTTCGATTGACTCAAGGAAAGTAATCAGAGAGAAAAAAAAAATCGGCATTCAAAATGTCAATTATCAGATAAAAAGGCAAAAGTTTATCAGTTTTTATATATATACTTTGGCACACATATATAGAACAGTATGTTTTATTGTTTTTTTTTATTTTGTTTTTTTTACTATTATTATTTGCCTCTGTTTTTTGAACTTGAATTTAACTATTTAGCTAAAACAGAAAAAAACTGTCACCAGCTGTAACTACGAATATTAGTACTCACGAGAACAAAATACTGGAGCTAATACAATACCGTCTCAATATTAATTCCATCAGAATGAAGTATGTCATCCGTTTTTTGTGGTTGTGGACCACATCTTTAAGAAAGAATTGTCATTTTTTATAAATGTATCAGTATTGCATTGACTGATTTTTGGATCAAAAGTAGAAAAAGTAGCAACCGTAGTATGGAGACTGTAAATCTTTGACTTCCATTTTCCTCCACACTTTAAAAACCCTTTTATCCTCGATCCAATACAATATCCTCCATCACCAATAAACATCACAGTTTTTTTTTTACCAGAAATAGCTGTAGTTTTACGTTCCTTTGAACAGGGAATATCTAATGCCTTACGTTTCTGGAGTTCGTAGGTTCTCTTTTCTCGCATTCTTTTTTTTTTTTAGTAATAGAAAGCTCTGCTTATATCTCTATTTTTCACATATTCCTTATATACTTCTTCTAATGATTTTGTATTTGTGGTTGTATATAAATGAAGCTCTTTATGTTGTGCTTCATCAACTTGTAATTGCTTGTGTTCTTTGCATTTCTTTAATTTCTCTAATTTTTTCTTAGATTTTTTGGCTGCTGTTTTCCACTCTATTTCTGTAGCATGGACTTTATGTTTTCGGCAAATCTAAATATTTTGATGTAGTTTCTATTGTATATAATTTTATAATGAGTGAATGTAAGCTAAAGTTAGCACACTGTTATATATGTATTATTCTTATTAAACAATATAAGGCTACCTTTCTCAAATGTATCTTCCAGTGCAGCAAACTTATTGAAGTTCTAAAAGGAACATAAACCTTTTTTTTTATAATCTTCACTATCTCTGTCATTGTTACAAGTCCGTTGTCTGTTCTGAAACAAGTAGTTTCTGATCTAGCTTCATATTTTCGACTCTGTCTATATACTTGTAAGACTCTTCTGTAATTTCAATCTTCTTTTCATTACACGTATCTTTAATCTGTTTAAAATTATATTCCTCCTTTGCACTTCTTCTGAAAATAGATAGCTTTTGTTTTCTTCTGGTCCAGTCTTCCTTAATTTGGATTATCTTCTTGTTGGATTCTCGCTGAAGTGTTGTGATTTTCGTTATTTTTTTATATAACTGTTGGTTCTTCTCAGCCTCGTCTTAGGTCATATAGCCTATTTTCTTATGGATCCGCTGTTTCTTAATACTACATAGGCTTACTTAAAGGAAATGCTTCTTCTTCTCTTCATTTAGACTAATTAGTTGAGTATCCAATGCTTTTATATCTGTATATACTTCAACATTGATTTATTCTGCTTTTTCTGTAGCTACTTATCTTGATACTGAATTGGAATGAATGTGCTCTTATATTGTATTGTTTTTAAGACTACCAGACAAACGTATAGTAACTAATCCCGATAAAACTATAATGTAGCGAGATAATTGAAGTCTATAACTACTTGTTATTAATTACGGCTTTTCTAGATCGAAGAAAGAGCCAAAAACACAATATTTTAGTTTTGTGGCACTCTGTCGTGTTATGATCATATTCCTTTCAAAGTCAAAGATGTTCATCTTTCTCTTTGCTTTTTCTGAACAAAACAGCGTATAAAGTGATGGTGTATCTGCTTTTAAAGTATGTAGTGTATTAGGACTCGGTAAAGGTGAGATATGTACGATGAACTTGTTTTACCCAGTGATTTATAGTATTTGATTGGTCATCAGAAAGAACGGAAGCTGATAAATTGCAGAATTTTTTTTTTCCTTCTTTGGAATATATGGCATTAACAAGCGAAAGAGAATTAGACAGACTTCCAATTCTCTTGGTTAGATATCTGATAGTAAATTTTTAATGTGTATTTCCTGAATTCTCTGGTCATGGTTCTTATATAAAAGCTGTCGCATTATACCTGTTAATATTTTTATTCTTCTTCTTGGTGTGTCGGCTTTGGTGTTCTCTGTTTCACCTTCGACTTCTCTTGATATTATTTCTTCCTCAATAACCATGTTTGAATTTTCCTGTAGTATCAAATCAAGCTCCAAATCTCTGTCTTTATTTAAATCCACCGAATCAACTTTGGAGGCTCTCTAAATATATATATATTTATTAACAAAAATCACATGTAACTTGCTGGATATAAATATGACTATATCTCTTTATTGAGAATCTCATCATATTTTTAAAGTATTTTCAGCTATTCCTCTTGAACCATAATATATCGAGTAAATAAACTGTAAATGAGAGTCTTTAAACAACTTGTTAAAAACTCTTTTGAGTACATCTGACATGAGAAGTTCGTTATAAAGAGGAGTCTGTGCTATATTGTTAATTGTTTCGTTAATGATTTATTTTTCTGGTAGTATATCGGCGATGTCAAAGCCTTGAAATGGAGTTAATGCGGTGTCATGTTTTTTATCTTCACTGAATGTATTATTGCTAAATGTTATCATGATTTTACGGACTTTGATACTGTAATCTATAATGTAGTCTGCTGCATTAGTGAGGGTTTCTTTAAGAGTACTGGACATCATCTCTTTGATATCATTGTCTAAGTCCTTGCGTATTATATTATTAAAAGAAGTTGTGCATGTTCTGATTTCATCCTGAATCTGTGGGCCCTTGAGTTCTATATCTTCTGTTCTTGAAATGGCTGAGCTGCTTTTAGGCATGAATTTCGACTGGTTTTTATTTTCTTCCACTACTTCTTTTAATATCCTACCAAAGTTGTCATCTGCATAAGTATTCCAGAAGCCACATGTTTTTTTCCTTTGGTTTTTTTCCCTCCCTTTGTGAAACTAATTTCTTCAAGAGGTTTTCGATTTCCCCAGCTTCAAAACCACCTTTGCTTTCTGCTAGGGTTTTCACACTTCTTTCTATGTTGGTAATATTTTCACAAGCTATTTTCAATTTTTTCAGGTCCTCGTTGTTCTATATACAGTGGCGTATCTTGTTGGATAAATTAAATTTCACTTTTTTATTAAATGCGCTCATTAATTTTTTTTCATGTTCTTCTTGTGTTTCTCTTTTCTTTGACGGACCAGGATTACCTTTACTTTTAACATTTTTTTTACGAGTATTACACTTTTCTGAAGACATCTAAAATAAAAATAAATACATAAACTTACCGTCATTTTGTTCTAGCGTTCGCTTTTCTCCTTTTACACTCCAAGGTGGAACTTTGTTTTCAAAAGTCTGCCTTCGTACTTTTTTTCATGTATGTGTATGTGTATATGTATGTGTATTTATTTATTTATTTTTTTAAAAAAAAATTAAAAGCAGGAAAGAGAAAGAGAAAGATTCCTTTAACAAATTATTGCCAAATCACACTGACGCGCAAACAAAATAATTTCAGAGACTTGTATAGCTCGTAAAACATATTCTATTTTAAACTAGATTTCAACTCGAATTTAACATTTGTATGTATTTATTACTTTATTTCCCTTTGCATTACATTGTATGATCCATAATGTACCTTTTGAGCTTGAATAGGTACGACATTTATGATAAATCTGGTATGTATAATATATCACTGCATATGTCACTATTATTGTTAGTGCATTCAAGTCGATACGTTTATATTTTCTTTTTTGTTAGATAACTGAATTCAAAAATATCAAGTTCTATGTGTGTCTTTTTTTTTTTACAAAGGGATATTACCATATAATATCAGCACTGCTTTCTATGTTAACATATAATGTTTTTCCACTGCTTAATTTCGAACTCAGAGAAAAATACCTCGAGTCAGACCGAGTATGAAGGTAATGAATGAAAATATGTTCTTTATTTATTATTATACAATTTATAGCTAATCCTAGTCCCTTTGGGCAAGTGGATATGGAATTGGGTAATATATACAAACAAGGAAATACAATTCAGGAAAGTGTGCAGAGCCGCGTTAAAACCTGAGGAGGTGTGGGGAATGTACTACTATTTATAAATTCATGTAACTTAACGGTTGCTCTCTACCAATCAGTTATGGGAGCAACCCAAAGTAAATTCTGTTATATTAATCAGAGAGAGTTACGGAAGGGGTACAAATACATGACCGCCGGGAAAACCGAGAATATTGAGCCAGAACGCGAAAATAGCACCACCCATGCCACGTGGATAGATGAGTAATTAAACCAGGATCAGTACGATGACTGAGACCATCCGTAACGCTGGCGTCCCGAAGGACTATGAAGGTAATGGTACTGCCAAAAAGATTAAGCCCAATACAACCGGAACCGATCATTCTCAAGATAGTAGTCTCGCCAAAACACTTCATGGTAAAGAAATAAAAATCAGCATATGAATAACCCTTTTATCCAAAAACCAGGACGTATAGCACAACCTCGATTACATATTTTAGCATACGGAAAAATTCAAAACAAGATTCAAAAATTGAACTGGTAAACTCTTATTACACTCTTTCTATTAGGGGTTTTCAATACTGTAATGAGTGACTTTTTAATATTACTGTATCAATTAGTTGATTAGTATAACTTTATCTGTCTTTGTGCTATTAACAAATACGTTTTAGGTTGGAGGGAGAGTTTCTATTTTTATAGATTCTATCATGGAGAAGAGTTTTACCGCGCGGTTAAACGTCATGGACATTTTTGGCGCTCAAAACTGGAATTGAATCTATCAGGAGGTACTTTATATGGGTTGTGGAGTAGGTATATGCCATATTACGTCGCTAATAATTGACATCTTGACCAATGTATATTATTATTGTTATTATTTAGGTGGTCTTAATAGAGCTATTTCTCATCTTACATGTGCTTCTATCACTGGTTTAAATCATAATTCTTATCAAATAGAAAAGAGACTGTTTAGAGTTTGTAAAGGTAAATCATTTGTGCCCCATTAACTACTTCATTAAATATAAATACTAAAAAAAAATACTAGGGATATTTTATGTAAATTCCTTTCTCCCACAATTCATTCGATTGATCCTATATCATTGATGCACCTACATTTGAAGACGTCTATGCTAAGATATATTGTGGATTAAAACCTGGAAGGAAATTTGGTTGTTATCAATAGTGTATGACTGGTAAATATGATACTAGTAATCCTAAGCGTAAAGATATTGCACATGAAATCGCGGTATATATAAAACATATGTATGATAAAGGAATAAGTAATAGTTATGTACTAATACACCTTTTTTCTGCCGATCAAATATATATATATATTGGTACTAGTTTTCTAGTTGTGCACACTATGGAAGAGTCATTATCTGCGTTGAAAAATGTGGAATTTGAAGTTGAGTGACACGTGGATTTAGCTAACCAAGGAGACCGAATCTATTGGTATTACCCATTAGTAGGCGATCTCCGACAGTGTCAGTCTGTACATGATAACTTGACTACATTATGCATGACTTCTGTAGGATGTTTCACAACAACAAATATATGTCGCGGTTGGAGACAATAGGACTTGCATCCAAAGGCACTGTTCAGACTCAAGAGGTTCTTGAAGTAGCTCGTGATTCTATCGTGACAGATGGACGAGAAGATATCTTTACACATATGTTTTACTTTGTTACAAAGAAACCTGCCCTCTAAAAAAAATAAGAAAAAAAAAGAGTGAGAGGGATCTTCCTAAACTACTTGTACACACACACAATATTTTTATTGTACACTTACTAAAAATACGTGTACTATTTTAACGCTAATTTCCAATGTATGGACATCCGTTATAAAATCATCCGATCAGTTAGGCATTTCCCCCCCTTAAAAACATGCATGTTCCCTAAATAAATATATGCCCATATAGCACATGCATACTATTTTTTCATCTATTCAATTCGCGTATTTTATGGCCGTTTATATATAACGTCTAGTTTTTTGATTTATATATAAAAATGAACCGAGTTTTAAACATTTGTTATTTGGGGACGCCTTTTCCATTATGTACAACGTTGTGGGCGTGAATTTCTTTAAAGATAACAGTGGCTTTTTATTTATTTATATATTTGTCTATATGGTAATAACAAATAAAAATCTACAATACTTGATCGTGAAAATAACAGGTATAATATGAATACCTGGATATGGGAAAAAAGTTAAGTAATGAAATATTTCTACACAATAATATAAATCGTGTGTTATAACTATTACGTATAAAGTCACCTATTACGATATGCTATCTCTATTTAAGGAAAATAAAGGAGTGAGAAATTAATGAGGAAGAGAAAGAGAGAGGGGGGAAAGAAGGTAAAAAAAGGAGACTCTTTAGTATAAGATATATTGCATATCAGAGTTAGAAGAGATAAAATAAAATATATTTATATATTTGGAGAAGCAAGAACAACCAAAGACACTCAACATGATTTCGCTGGTTTATAAGAAAAGTTAAAGTCACGAATGTTAATAATAGTTAATTAAACACACCAAACAATTGCCCAATGCAAGAATTTTATTGTCCATTCAAACTCTAATCACTTTTCCCTCGTAAAAAGAAAAAAAGAAAAAAAAAAAGCGAATAGATGAACCTGCATAATCCGAGAAGTTTCAGCTTTGACATTTTGTTATTCCAAGAATGATAAATAAATAAATAATCTTCTTTATTAAAAATCTGCATATTCATAGGAAAAAATGGGTGAGTTGTTTTTATTGAATGC
Source organism: Backusella macrospora (assembly GCA_024139275.1). Taxonomy (NCBI): domain Eukaryota; kingdom Fungi; phylum Mucoromycota; class Mucoromycetes; order Mucorales; family Backusellaceae; genus Backusella; species Backusella macrospora. The sequence goes on from VCJA01003316.1 coordinate 34,776, forward strand.
AAAGCATAAGACGGCTTAAAAAGATCATAAATTTTATAGGAAAAAGAAAGAAAAATGCGGGCAAATCATGAAATGCATAAATAATTGTAAAAATAAATAATGAAAATAAAAAAGAAGAATAATAAGAAATCAAAGTGAGGAGCATGAAGTATATATAATATAATAATTAATGTTAGTGCGGTATATGTGAAGAGGCATAAGAGACAAAGAAAAGTGCTCAATTGCTGAATACCATATTCATGTCATGATAAGGTGGAGCATATTGCTCAATAGGTGCATACAAGTAGTTGGGATCTGACTCTTGAGCAGGTATCAGATTGGCATCCATAAGTCCTTCATTGAACAAAGTACCATTTTCAAAATCACCCATTCCCATCTGTTGCATGAATAAGGAATTCTGTGACTCGTGATTCATCAATTCTTCTTGTTGGTAAACTTCTGGTTTAAAAGGTGATAAAAGGGTCATGGGTGTTGAAAGGTTGGTTACCATCTTTTGACAATCTTCAGTTCCATTACCATAACGAAAAAGTGAACTTGGAGAAGAGGCTGATGATGATGAAAAATCATCTTCTAGATTTAACGACTGTGCATTCCAAGTGGTATTTTTACGGGATAGAGCATTGACTCTCCCTCTTGTCGCGGTTTCTTGTCCTGGGTATAATGAATTCAAAAGAGGTTGTTCTTGAAAGGCAGGAGTAGGAAGAATAGAAGAGGATGACTCTGTAGTGGTGACTGAAGTACTGCTACAGCTAGGGACAGGATTTTCTTGAGGTTGGATATCTGGCATGTCAAAATCAATATCAAGCATAGGGCTAAGAGTACTGCATCGGCTACTACAATGACTGCTGCTGATACTACCGGAAATACCGGCGGACCAACCCGATGAGCGAGAACTGTCAAAAGAATTACGAGGCGAGTAATAACCATTTTGGTTTTGATTTATCATAGTGTGATTGCTGCCTTGGCGTGTTTGCTGTGCACCACCAAAACCATTATTATTGTTACTACGATTACTTGGTCCATTGCGGCCATTGCTGGAGTGATCATCAGGGGATGAGTCGTCGTCATAATTAACATCGATACCTTGTGGTTCACTCTTGATTTCATGCTCCAAACGGTGTTGAGCGAGAGTTTCAGAGAGAGGAAATTGTTTACCACAGATTGAGCATACATAGTTGTGATAGGTGTTGACATGACGTTCCAAATGATCCACACGCTTGAATAGACGTCGGCAAGTGGAAACAGGACATAGATAATCTATAGTACTTTGTTGCCAGTTCTGAGCACTGTTTGTGGCAATAGGTACCATAGTATTATTCGAGATGGGTGGCATGGATGCATTTGAAATAATTTGACCAGGTGCGAAACCTGCCTTGACAGCTTCCATAGCAAGTCGACTACTGTGGCTGTTAAATGTAGAACCAATTGACAGATGTTGTACATGACCATTAATACCACTGCTGTTATTAGATGCCGTGACAGAAGGTGTGCGTGTATGACATTTATCATGACGACGTATACGGTCCGGGCCCCCTGCACCGACATGCATTGGGTGGGTCAGCGCAGGGCTCAAGGCGGAGGAGGAAACGGAAGCGGCCCGACGACGACGTTGTTTGTAGGTCGGTGAACCGTCAAAGAGACTAAGGTTACCAAAAATAGTCTTTGTTTTTTTCATTGCATTTGAATCGAGTGATTTAGAGGGAAGAACACTGTGACATAGCATATTTTGACTATTTGAGATATCTAGTTGATCTACTCCACTTGCAATGGGGTCAAGATAATCTTCGCTTGAAAGAGACTTAATATCGTTGAATTGGACGGACTGGTTATCGTCAAATGCTGAAAGAACATCTTCTGATGCAGAAATAAGAGAGGTAGAGGAGCTTGAAGCATGATGACGACTGCGAGAACGGGATGGAATAGGTCCACCTCCGCCTGAAAAATAAGAGCCGTGACTTAAGCGGTGTTGCTGGTGGCGCTGTGCCATTAGTTGAGCTTGCTGCTGTTGACCAAGATTGGCTGGTACTGAATTCACGCGAGATCTCTTGGCTTGGGCAGCAGCTCTTTCCAATCGTGATTGAGAGGCAGACCAAGGTGTGTGTGTAGCAGTTTGAGCAGGTAACCATTGGGAATTTTCATCTAAAGCTGAGAAAGGATGCTCCACTAATATTTTTGTTAGTAATTAAAATTTAAATTAATCAATCAAATAAATAATAAATAAAGAAAAAGGGAGGATAAAAAAAATAGATGAGATCGAGTTCTTACCAGAGTTTAATGAGACACTTGTGTTAGGCATGGGGCCTACTCTTTCTTCAAATGCTTGCACAGTTGCAGCCGCGGATTCCGACATATTTTTCCTCAGCTGATCAAATAACTCCTGCGTAGAATCAAGAGAGAGAGAAGATGCAGGTTCAGCAACAGCTTGAGTTGTAGGCTCCATACCCATCTTTTCACGCTTAAGATCACGTTCAAGAGCATCTAAAAAGAGTCGATCATGCGGGACTGAGAACCAAAAAAATACTTTTTGTTTTTTCTGAGTACGAATACAGTTGTTTTTGTATAGCATGTCCAACAACTCTGATTTGGGCTCTTCTAAACGAGCGTCATTTCCTGGTTTAAGGTTACGCAAATCAGAAAAGATACCTTCTTCAAACTTTTTTGCATTGATAACTGGTCGACCAAATGCATGGAATCGAAAGGTGAGCGATCGTACGATATCAGTTCCTGTAATAAAGAATAAGTCATTCCACAGGACGCAGGATACGCTTTCGCCTGTCGGAAGTAGAAATCGTCGTAATGGCTTGCTGGAATCCCACTGCTGGGTTGCAGTGGCAAAGAACAATTTCAAGTCATCGATCAACGCCAATCTGTTGGTGGTGTCACTGTTTGTGGGTGGTGGCATACCATACGACGCGATGCTTTCCGTCTTGTCATCCACACTACTTTTTTTAGTGTAGATGTTAGTCTTTTGACTAGTCATAATTGAACGCTGCATAGAATGCTGCTGAGTTTTTAGTGCTGAAATATATATAATATGTGTGTAGAGCGTATTTTTTTTTTTTGAATATTTTTGTCTTTAGTTGTCCTTTTTTTTTTGTCTTGTATG
>VCJA01003320.1:3717-17612 GCA_024139275.1 Backusella macrospora
ATTTATTTATTTTTTGTTTACCGAGAACTTGATTCCCAGTAGTTTTTTAGAATAAAGAAAAAAAAACAATAAAAAACAAATAAGTATGTTTAATTGGTAGAAGCCCCGTTCTTTTTTTTTCTTTATATCAAATCAAATCATTTTATATATACTTATATTTAATTTTAATAAAAGACAAAGATTTTATATAAACTAACTAGAGCGTTAAAAAAGAAAAAATTACATAGAATAAATTTTAATGTTTACTATCGAAACTGTTTCCTAATTAAAACAAAAGGCTTTTTACGGATGATCAAAATGTAATGCACCTGTTGAAAATTTACTTTTTTGTATATAAAAATAGATTCAACTATTGTGCTATATATTTTTTCTTTTCGTCGAATAACTTATAAATAATCATACCATCATAAACCGACATAGCGCATTTATAGTTATGGTTTAACTATAACCTCTGTAGATATTTAATACTTTGTCATCAATATCAAGTTTATACGTGCTTTTATCAAATATACAATATACATGTTCTTACTATTTGTTTTATGGATATAGAACCTGATGATTGTCTTTTTTTTTTCTTTTTTTTTATGTCGGTCAAGTAATAAAAAAAGTCAATTTTACAAAAAGAGTAATCCTTGACTTGGTAATGTATGTAGTTTTAAGAAGAAATAATAATAATAGTAGTAGTAGTGTTTTATATATTTTACAAATATCAAGCTCTTTCTATTTTAAACCATTTGTGCTTGTAGATCTTTTCCTTGACTTTTTACGTAAAGACATTTTGAGAGTTCGTGAAATACTCTCTGCTCTAGACATAGTAGCGTGATCAAAAGAGGCAGTTGGAGTGAGGGGAGATATAGGAAGGTCTCCAACAGGAGTAGGAATAGAGAAGGCTCGACTGATGGGGGACATGATGGGAAGGGTTGGTAGTGTTGGTATACTTTCATTTAGCATCTTGGTTGCCGCTTTCTTGGGTCTAACTTTTTCCCTTAGGACCTTGATCTCATCAACAAAATTTTTATAATAAACTATAAAGAAATAAAAGATATTAATATTTTTTATATCATATAAAGGATAATAATAGCTTTTTTAAAAAATATATTTACATTCAGTTAAAGTCGTATGGAAAGGTCTCATTTCAGAGCTCACCAACTTTTCATGTGTAGCAAGACATTCTTTAATAATAACAGCCTATCATTTTTTTTTTTAGAATAAACATATATATACGCAGATAATTCGTTTTTTTTTCTTCTTTTTTTTCTTCTATATAGTTACCTGTTCAAGAATAGATTCTTGTAGCTGTTCAATATAATGATGCATCTCTGGATGATCTTCCCAGTACTGTTCACTCAAAAAGGCCTTTTTATAAAGCGGCACACCACCATTCACAGGTGCATCTACCGCACCATTCAAGGCCATTGAGAAAGGGTTGAGATTAATTGATGTTCTTGTTGCCAGATATTTCTTGTTCAATGATGTTAGTTCGGCATTCTTGTTTTGCATGGCTTCTATTGCGTTCTCGATTGGTGATAATTCATGGACTTGCATGGCGATGATCTTGGAGCGTCGTACAATGGTTGGGAAAATATCTTCACATTCAAATTCTACCTTTTCTGTCCATAAATTCAAAAAGTCAGACTCAGGCTGTTGCCTATCTGTTGTTGTAATATATTCTTTGGTGACAGGGTGAGAGAATGAAAACTGGCATACTTTATTGAACTCATAGTATTTTTTAATATAATCGGGTGCCAATGGATTTTGCAAATAGCTATTGTTTGAAGGCATGGGTACAACTGGTGTGATATGGAGATATTGACCATCCAATGACATTTCCATTTCCCTCAATTGATCTTCTTCAATAGTGGCATGTTTGACTGTTAAAAGCTGAGCATTTGGATGTCTATTCTGCATTCGCTCAACAAAGGACGATAGTTTTTCCCATTCTAAACCACGATAAATATACTGCTTATTACGAGAGCTAGCAGGGAAACCACGTCCATAAAAACCCACCCGAAAGTACTCTGTAAAGCAACGTTCTTTCTTGGCAATGCTTTCTACAAAACCAGATTGTCTCTGTAGCATGTCGCTCAACTTTGAATAATCACATAGTGTAAATTCGTACTCATGCACTAACTCCTTACAAAGCTGGACGCAAATTTCCCACGCGCTACCTTGGTCTAAATAGGTTATCATCTTCATATAAAGTACTTCCTTACGTGCAAACGAACTTTGCGGTGGCAGTCCAAGCTCAGGAATCTCCTGTAGTTTATCCACTGGGTCCCAACCTAATAAATCCGCGTGGAAACGCAGTGTCAATGCAGCCTCGATGAAGTTGCGACTATCCAAATGAAGTTGGACAAGTTGATGTACATATTTAATATAGATCTCTTCTCGTTCAATCACTTGTATATATCTCATCAATTTAAGGGTGGCTGTAATGCGCTCATCCATATATTCATTATTATTTGTGGGAAGACTACGGATCTGGAGTAAGAGTCCTAGAAGTATGCTAAGGGATTCGACTGATTTTTTACCGACGGGTATCAGGTCTTGTCGGTTATCTGCAGAGAGTCGATTTTCAAGAATATTTGTCATTTCAGGAGAGATCTTGACACTAATAATAGTGTCACCTTTTTTTTTAGTCATTATAAGTCCGTCCAAAGCACTAATAATAAGATGTTGAATCGAGCGCAGTTCGCTATAGGCATACAGCTCAATTGACATTATATCAACAATGATGGTAAGGGCATTCACACGTACACGATCATGATGTGTCAACATTACAGAACAGGCAGGACGAAGAATGTAATGAGAAAGATCTTGTTGTAATAAACATATCCTTGAAGAAGCTGTGGCTGTGGTGATACCAGTGTCATGAGTAGTAGCAGTAGAGGTAGTAAAGGCAGTAGTGGTGGGAGATATGAGTTTGGATTTGGTAGTAGTAGTATCATCGGGTTCGTTGGGTGCAATATCTTTTTCCTTTCCTTCACTATTGGCAACACCATCATTCTCCTTATCTTCCTCTCCATTCGCATCTTCTTCTCCGTTATCTTTAACAGCCTGTAAATTATGATCATCATCGTCTACTTCTTCAATTGAAGCCATACTTTTACGTAAAGGATCATCCAAATGAACGTCCGTACCAAAATAATCAATCATGGATGAAATACGATGCTCTCTAGAAGCATTTCTGTTGTCACCAGCAAGATTCCAGAGTTTTAAAAATAACTTTGCACCTACTTGACCGCGCATATTTCCAGCAATTTTCCAAACTGCACGCTGAGCCTGAGGTAAAAACTTTTCAATCTCCAATCGAGGGCTGTCCACTACTCTTAACACGGATGTAAAATAAGTTCTCCATACCAACAACAATGATTGCTCCATTTTTTTCTTTGGATCATCTGATGGAAGGTAACTAATTTTTGTTGGTGTAAAAGCAGGATTTTCAAACATGGTAATGATGGGTTCTAGGATATCTGTCAATACCACTTGGTTTGCAATGGTGGATAGGTTTAGCCATTGGAATGGTAATGCTCTTGTTTTACGTGTATCATCTTGTTCTGAACGGAGCATACCATCAGATTGTAAACTAGATTCGTCCAAAATGGAAATATTGTCACCGAACAAGATACTCATACATGTGTAGCACACTTTTCTTAAGAAATCTGCAGTTTCCTCACCACCATCTTGTTCAAACATCATTTTGATATAATTCACCCATTGTTGACGAGGTGTCAAATAGAACAATTCCAATAAAACTACTGTCAAGTCCATTAAACCGGTGCTGATCATAGCCGCTTGATTTGTCTGTGCTGCTCCTTTGCTAGGTGTGAATGGATAGCTGGTTGGGAAGGGTGAACAAGGTAATGTGGCTAGTGCTTGTAATACTACAGTTGTCTTTGATTTATTACTAGTGATATTGTTACCAGTATCTTGTATCATATCGGATATATTCAAAGGTAATTTGCTGGCGTTGAATGAACTGGAACGTTCTCTCAAAATACTAAATGACTGTCTTGACATGGGCCGAGTTGCACTTGGCCCTAGTAAAGGGCTTGCTGGTCCACTTCCTATACCACCACTGGTAAAGTTACCACTACTACTAATATTGGTGTTACTTCCACCACCTCCTCCTCCTCCACTATTAATACTACTACTTGTTCCTCCAGCTCCTCCTCCTTTTGTTCCTGTTTCTGGTACATTAGAAACTTGAATGGCTTGAATAGTCAATCTCTGTAGATCCTTATATGCATTTAATAGTTGGGGAACAAGTTGTAAAGTAGCTTCTGTAATCTCACTGAGATCAGATGGCGAATAATCTTGACTTATCTCTTCTTCTCCAATACTAGTAGCCAAAGAAATAGGCCGAGAGCCAAGTGAAGGTGAAGAAATTGAAGATGACAATCCGGAAGCAGCCAAACCAAAAGCTCTTCGTACTTTACTCAACACTTCACTTAGGATTGTTAGAGATAATCTGAGATTCTCAATCCATTGTGATCGAGGAAGTCTTGTCTGTTGCTGATCTACCACCTCTTGTTGTTGCTCCACTTGACGAGAAAAGATAACATCCTTTGCCGATACCATGTAAGAATTAAGCCAGACATGTATCCAACGGAATACATGTTTTGGGAATACCAAACGGCAACTTATATCATTCAAAGATGGTCCCTTGACAATTGAAAGTATCATAGCCAGTTTAAATCCTACTAATCGACCAGTAACATGAGAACACGTGTCAATAAACTCGACAGCAACTTCCATCACTTGCTGAGGTTTGAAGACTGTATGAAGCTCAATTAAAATATCAGCGAAGTGCTGTAATGCAAGAGTCTGGGTACCGATCATCGAGCTTGGTTGATCTGCAGACATGAGTTGCGTAATTGAAAGCAAGACCTTTTCCAGTTCTGATTGAAACATATTATCGTTCTGTACTGCATTAAGCTGACATTGATGTGATCTGACGATGAATCGAAACAAGTAATTCCACACCTTCATGCTGCTTCGAAGTCGTTTGGCCTTTGATGGATCACTAGAGCCAGTGCATAGTCGTGACATACCCCTTAATAGACATCCAAAGATGGTTGTATCATCTTTAGAATTTTTTTGTGTAACAAAACGTTGTTCGATATAAACATCCAGTACAGGACTAAAGTTACTAAAGCGGCGATCCTGTACAATACCCAATAACCATACGATGGCTGCCAATACCTCGTCATTAACGTCGTTTCGAGTTTCTTCACTGTGTGGCCATAGCATAATATCAAACAAGGCGTCCAAAATATCCGCAAGAAATTTAACAACTTCTACCTCTCCCACAAATGTAAATTGATCCAAAATTGCTAGTAGCTCATTGGATCCTTGAAGATCTTCGATTAAGTCTCTCCAATTTAATAACTTGACTAATACTTTATTTTGTGTGAATCGGGTTGAACATAAGAAAGTTGAAACAGAAAGGGTGTCTCTCAGCATTACAAGTCTACCAGTGTTTGCAGTAGCAGAAATATCGGTTGAGCTTAAAAACATATTCGACGATGTAGTACTTTTGAAGCTATGATTGGATGCCGATTTATGATGCCCCAATTTGCGACTCAACGGAGGTGACTTGGTCTTATTGTCCGGCTGCTGCATATTGGAAGGTGATGTTGATCGGCAGCACCAAGGTGTAGAATCAATATAATTATGACAGCCTCGATCAAAACGATACATAAATAGCGTATGAGTTCCATCAGCTACAAAGTCACGATGCTGAGGAGGTAAGAAAAGAGGTACAAATCCCATAGCAATGGCTTTATCTCCTACTTGGTTTGTATTTGGTGAGTTATTGCCTGTTGAACTGACATGTCGTACTGTAATGAAGATATGACTTCGTTCCCACTGATCCATTTTAGGGATAGCTATCTTGACAGTTTCACCCCATTGAGGTTTTTGCTCATGATAAAAAACCATACTATCCCATTGACTAATTGGCTGAGTACCTGATCCAGTATAAATCACATTTTCAATGACATTCCCGGTATGATTATCACGAACAGAGATGGTAATCTGTAAATTACGTGCTCTTCCAAACATTGAGAAATCTGCAGACTGGAGAGTGACATACAATTCATTACGGGTGTCATCAGGAAAAACAACGTCAGGAAAGCCTAGTCTCAGTGTATGAGGAATGTCTTGCAACTGACCAACATTGGCCTTAGTCACATCACTCAAAACGCCATAAAATGTTTGTAAATGAATTCGAAGCATGTCGGCACGCTGGTTTTTGGTATAAGCTTTTGTATTTCCAGAAATAATATCCTGATGCAATTCAGTGTGATTTGCTTCCACGACAGCAGTATAGATCGGCATATCTTGCTCTATATCAGGATCGGTGTTTAATAGATTTAGTTTCAAGACAGCGCAGCCAAAAGGTCTTTTGAAACTTGAATTTTTAGGTACTTGCTTAGAATCAAAATAGTTGAACACTCTACCATCGTGATGATGATTACCAAATATCATAGAGTTGTGACTTCCAAAATGTTCCTTTTCAGGACCTTTCATACCACCCAAGCGAACAATATAGCAAACAAGGTATATATCACCATTCATATTTTGAGAGGCAAGATCGATAAACAACGTTTTTAATCTACCAATCAACGATTCATCCTTTGGCATGCCGTTATAATTAAGTATTACTGTAAACTGTTCAGTAAGGAATTTTCGCTCTGAAGCCGAATACAATGAAAAGTAAAGCTCTGTGAATTCGCCAGGCTGGCAAATATGTGCCACACAAGCATTTAATTCAAAGAACAAATGATGGAATTTACCACCTTTTGGTGTAGGGCTTGTATTTGTTCCAGTCTCTTCTGATATAATTGAAGGAGTTGAACTCTCTTTTTGTGGTTGTGGTGATCTTTTTGTAGTGTATTTGTAATGCATTTGGTAAATTGTTGAGATCGATGCATTGACAGCATCTAATAAATAGCCCTTTTCAGGATGACGTACAATCATATCCTGATGTTGATCAAGATTATACATCACCATACGATGTACTATTTCCTTACGTAGCTTGACCAACTCCTCTCTTGATAATGCTTGATCCAATAACTGTCGTCTGGCTTGAAATAAATAATTAATGTGATCTTTTAGGGTATTAAATGATTTATACTGTCTATTTTCAATATAGCTGTATAAAAGACTGTTCCATTCACTGACACATGCAGCAATTTCATCTACCAAAGGCTCAGAACTGCCTGTCACTGTTGACTGATCGTAACGAGCCAAAGGTAAGGGTGGTGGGGGTATCTGACTATTTTGCTGTTTTTTCGCCGTGTCTTCATAATCAAAGCAAAGATCGCTCAAACTACCAGGTCTTGGTTGTGGATTGATTGCCTCTTGGAGTTGTTGTGAAAGGAATGATTCTGAAAACGATCGAGGTAAACGAATGAATTCTGACATTGGTCGAGGTGCTGTAAGTGGAGAGGCTGTAGTTGATTCAAAGTTTGAGCGTCGAAATGGCATCGAGTCTGTTTCGTCGGGATCAATGTCAAGGTATTCTTTGATTTGAACATGAGATCGAGGAAAGCAGCCGATCGGAGCCTTGATATTTGTATGACCTTGTTCTAGTGGAGTTAAAACATGACCTCGATACCATTGACCTTGTTGTTCAATGATAAATACTTGGTCGCCTACCTCGAGTGAAATTAGCTGAGAGTAGTCATTTGGTGAGGTTGATATTTGTTCAGACTGTAGAGATGAGGAAGTTAAAAAAGAGACGTCGTCTGGTTGTGGGGTCAAAAGACCCGAGCTGGGTCGTTGAGGAACATTGGAAGGACTGAATGGGTAAATGGCAGTGCCATGAGCTATTTTTGGCAAAGGTAGCCACTTCATAGCAACAAGGGCTATTTTAATTTTAACGTTGAGTATAACTTGAAGAATAAAAAAAAAACTACCCGCTCACCTTTAAATTGATGGTGTTATAGTTTATATTGGGGAATAATAAATAAATAAATAAAAAAACCTGTGGTGTTTCTTTTTTTTTTTTTAGCTGACTTTGTTCGCAGCAACATTGGCACAAACTTAAAGTAATGGATCACGTGGCACTTTCTTCATTATAAAGAAAAGTGGTTGTACAAATGAGCATAACTATTGTGCCTTATCAATCAATTTGATATGTTAAAAATAAAATAAACACATGTATTGAATTATACACATAAACAGATTGATCGAAAATTTCTAGATTGTTCATAGCATTTTCCTCTTAAAGCTTACCCGGTGCTTTTTATAATAACCAAAACAATCGTCACTACTTATTAGCACTGGATAATTTTAGCATTGTACAACTATTTTCTTGGTTTTGGTTTTTGATCGGTTGTTCAAAGTGAAAGTCAGGTTCACTTTTATGCTATTTACTGCTATCATAGTGAATTTTAGGCAAATGCGAATTGAGAAGACTCATAAGTATATGTTATTTTATTTTGGCTTTGGCTTTGACTTTGACTTTGGTAAAACTTTCAGCAGAAGAAACTTGCTTTGTTATTTTCCTCATCTTAAGAGGATCGTGATTTAGCACGCCTATTGGTAAGGTCTGGTCTGTGCCCACATCTTGCTAAACTTGGGTTGGATTGGACTGGGTTGAGTTTGATTTTAGAAAAAAAAAAAAAAATTCATCTCCTGTCAGTGCACTTAAACAACCACTTTTGATAATGAACAGATTAAAAACAATAATTCTCATTACTCATTCTTTTACAACGATTGGATATACACGATTGTCTTTTTGCTTAGAAATACTCTGATAATGTCCTCATATCTATTATTTAATAATACAATAGCAAAACTAATGATAGATTACTCAAAGTACATTTCGTATCTTGCAGGTTAGTTATTATAACTCTGTCTATTAAATTAGCATATATTTTCTTTGAAAATAACTTTCCAAGTGTCGAAGCATTTTTTTTTAAAAAAAAAGTTTTTCTGTATTGTTACACCGGATTGTGCCTGCCTGCGCATTTTCAAGTAAGAAAAAAAAACTTTTTTGTTTTAACGACAACCATATGTGCTTAAGGACTTTGCTTTTGTTGGATATAAAAATACAGATTTTTTAGACCAGTTTTACGTAAAAGTTTTAATTCTGAAATATAAAATATATGTAAATACGCAAAAAACCAAACTTAAAAACCAGTAGAAACATAAGCGTGCGTGTAAGTATATATGCATGCGCAATGTGACAATGTATTACCGTATCACCATATATAAAAGAGAGAGTAAAATACCTCTTTATTATTTTTACTTTTTCTTCTATTTATTTTATTATGGATCGACTACCTACCGATATATTGTATGAGATATTTATCCAACTTCCTTTCAGTCAAAAACAGGAGTGTATGCTGGTTTGTAGCCAATGGGAAAACGTTATAAGTACGAGCTGCTTGTTCCATACTCTCTTCATCACTAGGAAAAAAAATTACCGGCAATTCTATAAAAAATTTTTGGATAGGCTGGAGCAGACACCTTTGATAGGAATCCAAGTCATGAATCTATATATTTCAATGTCGTTTAAAGACTACGATAAAATAAAACTACTTCGTAGTCTCCCAAATCTTCGAAGAGTTGAAATGAAGATGAACACAAAGTCTGATACATTTTGTAGTGAGGATTTCAAAATCTCGACATCAAAAAGTCGAATCGAATACATTCAAGAGAATTCCGAATGCGGTTTGACGCGTACATTAGCCAAGCACAAATTGTGCTCTTATCTGGTTGATCTAGATTTAGACCTGAGCTTTTTAAACGCTAAAGGGGTCGATATTTTTCCGGAGCTGAAGAACATGCCTGTTTTGAAGCAACTTGTATTGAGAAGATGCATCTTAGAGATGGACCAATTAGAGGTACTTCACGATAATATACCGTCTTTGAAAGAACTTACGATCAATGAGCCATATTTTTCAAATGATAATAGTATTCCAGCTAATATCTCGCCCGCTATCTCCATCATTAATCTAACTGTGGTGACAGATTTTGCTAGAGAAAAACAGGACATAGACTGGCTTTTCTACATAAGTCAAAAGTATCCCCATTTGGAGCATTTTCAATATTACAGAAAAAACGGCTTTTATGACGATGATGATGCAGAGTTATATAGAAAAATGTATCGTGTTGGCTATATACCTTTATTGAAAGCTTTGGGTGCTCGACTGAAGTCACTAGATATTCGAGGAGCGGAATTTGAAGAATATGCAATCATGGAGAAAATGGATACTTTTGGATGTCAAATCAAAAAACTAGTGTTAAATTCTGAAAAAAAGAGCACATGTCTCTCCGTTTTGTCTCGCTCTGAACAAGCCAAATATATCGAGGACCTCACAATATACAATATCCGACCATGTCAATTTGAATGGATAAAAGAGATGGTAATGCTCAACTCGTTGGTATTAACTGTTGATATTATCGAATATGATGATTCAGATGATGATTCACATGTTGATTTAGATGCTGATTTAGATACTTATTTACACGCTGATTTAGATGCTGATGATTCATATGTTTTTCACAATGGTATATATGTATTTATAGGAGAACCTGAAGAGAATCATCCAACCGGATTCTTCGAAAATACACTTCTTCTAAATAAACTCCTCGAGTCATGTCCAAAAACAGTTAAAAATATCCGAATCGACCACCTATTTATCAATGTTGAAGCTATATCAGAGACGTACCCTTTCATTGAAAGATTAGAGTTGTGTACCTCTCGTCTACCCAACAACGTTAACTCGTTTATTTCAACTCATTTACCAAATCTACACTCTTTGGTTTTGGAAAGATGCGTAAAAAATGGAGAAAGTTTGAATCTACCAAATCATCATTTTTCCTACTTTGAAGTCCTCATCTCTGGTCATATCGTCTTGCTTACCACGTTGGACCGCGAAGATTCTCGACTATATGATGCCAATAGCAAATCACATATTGCTACTCCCAAACCAGACTGTTATATTAAACCTATGTCTACTGATGGTTTTACAGGCAAAATTCACGCATCTTTTACTTTTGGCTCAGTCAAGAAGTTTAATTTGAATACGTATCCATTATTATTAAACTAAAAACATATTCGAATTTATGCATATATTGGACAATTTCCGAAACTATTTTTATAATTAAATTCATGTTCAGTTTTACAAAATTATTACTTTCACACTTTCGACGTTCATCTCCATTTTTAATACAAACTTTGAGGTTTATTCCAGTGATTTTAGCCTACATGATATATGTATAGTTCTAGAGGCTATGTAACTGCCTATGTATTTATTTATTTTAATGGAGACATATTTAAATACATGAAAATGAAATCTAATAGACTGCTGTATTCCACTTTATGAAAATACACATTTGAAATACAATCTGAGCTTATTCTATTTCCTTCAATAATATTTTTCTTACCACGTCAAGTAATATCAGTCCTTGTCTTGAAATATCTAAAAGTAGTAAACTAATAATATGTATAAATTGTAGTATCGGTATTTGTTATTGGTTTAGTTGTAAAAAGAGTTCTTTTAGTTTTGTAGTGAGCATCACCGAGTTTGAATAAGCCTCGACACTTAGAGTAAAAATAGTTAAAATAAGAGAAATATATGAGATAATACAATGAACTAGAAATCTGTTCAAGGGATCAATCAACTGTATAAAATAATAAAAGATAATAAGAGGAATAATAGTCAACTCTAATGAGTAAATTTGTTAACTAGTAAATTGATATTCTTTATTGAGGGAGTAATCCCATAGTATTTATATAAAATCAAGGGTGGTACAAAATATAGTAAAATAATAAGTTCTTTAATAATCGGAACAAGATGGATAAACAATCCACCTTCTAAGTAATGAAAATATAGCTAATCTAAAATATAGAAGTATAATATAATGAAAATATAGAAAGGTGTATATTGATAACATGAAAAAAAGGTAAACTATAATAAATAAAGATGGCCTAATCTAAACTAGATATTAAGCGGTTGATAAAATGAGTTAAACGAGTAAGAAAGCAACATATCATGATAGCTGACTAAATTATAGCTTCAAGTAACAGATGTAACTGCAGCAAGATACGAAGTAATCTTAATAAGTTACATTTGAGAGATGACAGTAGATATTTATATGTCAAATTGAATATTAAGAGTCAGACACTTTGTAAGTAGAAGAATTGTAGCGCAAGAATTCATTACTAAAAACTAGAATTCGTAATACAAATCAATTCGTAACAATATTGATATTGAAGTAGTTTATTATAAGCTAAACAAAAATAACACGACTGTAAGTCTATCGATTTTCAAATTAAGGATTTTATTAAAAAGCTAACCAAAGAATCCATATTAACAAAAGTGAGGGTTATATGATTATTGGTTATGGCAGTGATACTATTTCTGTATCTGTTAGTGTTATAGCTATGATTCTATATTTGATTCAACTCGATAGGTATTAATACACAAGAATACTAATATATCATGTATTTCATAAAGTCATAACATAGCCTAGTCTTGGAGAGAGTCTTTACTATTATGTGGTACCATATACCACATATATGTTCCTGAGAATGATATCTGAAGTTGGAACCTGCTTTAAGTAAATCTAGTATTAGAAATAGTTTTTGATTGATTAAAGTGGTTGGTGAAAAGGCAATAAGATAACACTACTGAAATTAAATGAAGTCTACATATGTGCTTCAAAATATCGAGATATGTATTTTACATAGCTAGTAAAATGACCATTATTTTTTATGCAATATATTTATGTCGCTGTCTTAGTGTGATTGAAATACCCTTTTTTCTATAAAAAAAAAAAGAAAAGGAAAAGGAAAAAAAGAGAAGAGAAATAAGAGCCTCTATATAGAAGCAATTAGAATGTCACTATATGAATCTAATTGATTGATACAAATAAACATTGCTTAAATTTCATATCAAAAGAAGAATAGTATGACAAGCATTTGTAGTTGGTATGAAAAGAGTATTAACAAACAAAAAAAATTAGAAATAAGTGAATCCCTTCTTAAAGAATGAGATTATTTGATATCACAGTTTCTTTCCTTTTTGTTAAGTCACTTTATATCAATTGAGATTCTGTAAAGCTTGTTTAATAGAAGAGTCTATGGATATTGATATATAAAATTATTTAGAGCCAAATGTTTTTGAACTGTATATTGACCAATGTATATATATTATAGGACGATATTTGTCATAACTTGGGTATATACATATTAAAAGTCTATCTACATATTTTTATCATTAATTTAAAGAACATCTTCCCAACTATTCATTACATTATAAAAAGTATATCAACCAGTACAGGCGAAGTTTTTTATAAAACATTATTTTCTTTTTTATAAAAAAAAAGAAAAAAAAGACTGTTTACATAAGCTAAATTTTGAAGTGTATATAAACAAAAGTATATTATCAAACTTTATCATGCATGATATAAATATCTTGTATATATATAATGTATAAAAAAGGACCATTGGTTTGTTAGAACAGTAAAGCACTAAACTATCCACGCATCCATCCTCATAAGCAATTCTACTTTTATGACATGTACAAAATGCAACTATTTCTAACAAAACAAAAAAAAATAGATTTGTTTACATATGTATTTTGAGTATGATGATGATGAAAGATTATGTAAGTGAATAAATATATGTTGCCATTCAAAAGATGTTATAAGAAAACGATTGGCTGAGTGAGTAAATAAAGTATTTGTATTAAAATGCACTCCTTTTTTTCTTATAATTAAAAAAAAACTTATAAAAAACCGTACACTAAATAACAGTAGTTATATTATTTATTATCAATAATATCAATAATGGTAATGGTAATAAAAAAAAAAGGGAAAAAAGAAAAAGAAAAAGAAAAGCTATAAAAAAACTAAAAAAAAAAAAAAAAAAA
>VCJA01003323.1:8716-19223 GCA_024139275.1 Backusella macrospora
TAAAACCAAAAGCGCAAGTATAGGAAAACGGTGGGAGTGTGTTTTATTATATAGCTTTTAAGCTGTATATATAAAATAAGTTTTATCATTCCAATTGAGAATAACTCACATGGTGATTTTATGACTTGATTATAATTACTTCTCCTATACTATATCATATTACTGGTAATATAATAATGATAACAATAATTCAAAAAGTAATATATGGTTATGTATATGTATAAGTTTAAAACAGGTCTTCTTAGTGATTTAAAATAAAAATAATCTTCTGTCTAACTTTTTTTTTCTCTTTTTTTTTTTCAATATTTTTCCTTTCTTCTGTGCGTTATTTATCTGTAATTGTTATTACTGTGTATATCTTGCTTTTTATTAAATAACAAACAAAATTCAATGCTAAACTATAATGTGATAGAAGTTGCTATAGTAATCTACATATTAACAGCCGCCATAAAACCCTTTGAAATGATTGCAATGACAGATCAATTTATTACACAAATCCCTATTAGAAATGTCACAGGTGTAACCTTGAAGCAGCTTTTACTGACATGTATATGTACCCTACAATTCATTGTACTTTATTGTTTCTTTTTCGCATACATAATAAACAACCTCATACAGAGATGGAAAACAACCAGTGAAAAACAAAGCGAGTTGATATTGCTAAAAAAACAAGGGAATGAAACTAGCAATAACTCTGTTATACAGCACGTTACAAATAAAGATATTACCCCCTTAACAGCACTTGTACCATCACAAGAAAAACAGGAGATACCTGGTCCGTCAATACCAGAACTATCACCGCAGCTCTCAATATTATCAACGGATAACAATGATAGTAATAAGGATACTAGTACTTATAAAAAACCAAAAATAATTCATAATACATTTAAACCTATTCAAACCAGCAAACTATTACACTATGCAATGACAGAAAAAATTCAATTACCGGAAGTAGCAACGGATTTGTCAAAAACGGCAAAAATCAATAGCCCCTATCCCTCCTTATCAATGAGTCAAAGCCCTTCCTTTATGGCAATGATGGCGCCGCTAAGTCATCCAGTCCCTGAAATCGAATTATTCTTGTCTCAATCCACAGAACATACCACCACTAGTAGTGACAGTAGTGATACAATGATAGCTGATATCTTACTACCACCGCTATCACCTCCTAGATCTGGTTCACTGTCGCCTTCAAGTAGCGTAGCAAGTTCAGAGACTTTAAATACACCGCTGAAATCTAGATTACAGTCGGTTATTCAAAAGGCAGTCCGAACGCCAGTCAATGGAGAATCCAGACTGAGTCGACTTGCTTCATTACGGCGGGATAGCAAGCAAAACCAAGAGTCTCTTTTGGATACTCCGATCAAGCCATCCTTGTCCTCTAAGATACAGAATAAACTTAAAAAGTCTAGTAAAGGTTTAAGCAAAATATTTCGATGAGAGAGAGTACTTTTGACCTGTTTCTTTCTTTTTTTTTTACATTTCTCTATTTTTTTTTTTTATACATGTATTTTTCTTTCTTTTTCTTTTTGTTTCATAGATCGTGTGTAACTCCTGTTTAATAAAATGTAATATAAAGACGGCAATGAAAGGAATGAAATATTCTTACATATATCCTTGATTTTTTTTCCTGTTAAAGGGGTCAATATTTTTCAAAAGCAATATATGTGTGTGTTTACTAATATCATTCTATTACATTCACTGTATATATGATAATATCACTGTCTTTTTTTTTCCTTTTTCTTTTTTTTTTAAGTACATATATTTAAAAGATCATGATTTTTATACATATTGCGACTTTAATCATTACACTGACTGTATTAGTCAAGGCAAAATCAATCAAGTAAGAATATTGTATATATATTACCAAATTACTAAAAAATACATTCAAAGTGTTCCTTTAGTGGCAAATCATATAAATTATAATACACAACAGTTGATACATAGGTCTATATCAAGAATGGCAACTGAAAAAGAAATTGAAAAAGAAGATAGATATAAAAAGATAAAACTATACAGTGCCTGGGGAGATGTTGAGGTAATGTATATATTTATCTCTACTTTCACTTTTTCTGATTATACCTTTTTAGTACATCGGACAAATAAGTGTGGGTACACCACCACAAAACCTTAATATATCGTTTGATACAGGTAGTGCAGACATTTGGGTCACTTCAATAGATTGCGAAACATGCGGAAAATCCAAGCCATTTGACTATCGTAAATCACGCTCTTTCACTCAGGAGCCAATAGAGGAGATGTGGAGTGTTATATATGCAGATGGGTCTGGTGTATCCGGAAAGTTAATGCGGGAGACACTCCATCTTGGAAGTGATACCAAAATGAATAAAGAACTTATTGGTTTGGTAACAAAGGAGAAGGATGGGTTTCAGAATGATCCCAGTATAAGTGGTCTTTTCGGATTATCATTCCCATCACTTTCACAATTTAAAGGTTCTCTAAAAAAGAGTTTAGTGGAAAGAATGTATGATGAAGGACTCATTGATAGGCCTGTTGTTGGATTTTGGCTAAGTCATGATAAGCACGGCGGTGTAGGAGAAGTGGTATATAATTTATAGATATTCTAAATATGTTATTTTTATTTATTTATATGCATACATAGATACTTGGTTCCGTTAATAAAAGACATTACAGAGATGAGCTAAAATATATTCCTGTCTTAGCAAAGTCATTTTGGTCAGTGCCAGTCAACCAAGTTACGGTGAATCATCAGCCAATACTAAAAAACCAGAGTCTTTTGGCGGTTATTGATACTGGATCGACACTTGTCATAGCACCTAGAGTAATATCACAATATATTCATAGCACAGTTGATGGTGCGATATACGACAAAATGGCAGGATGGAAACTACCGTGTGACATGACGCAAGATACACTCGTTACACTAACACTGGGAGAATACGATTTCACGTTATCTGTAAAAGATCTATTAAGAGAACCGTCACATACAGATCCTAACTTGTGCTTTTCTGGTATAGTTGAATCAACAGCACCTGTATTCATATTAGGGAACTTGTTTTTGAAGAAATTTTATGCTGCATTTGATTTTGGAAAGGCTGCTGTTGGACTTGCACCTTCCAGATAAAACATATAAAGACTTTACATAAATAATAATTTTATAAACTACAAATGCGTTATATGTATGAAAACTATGAAGGCCCCCCCCCCAACGATTCACTTTATTTAAAAAATATATTAATGTGTTTTTCTAAAATCGACTTTGATAACAAGGCAAGTAACATCTTCCTCATCTTGATTATAGGCCTGTACGTGAATTGTAAAAGGCGCCTATATTTTTGAAACTATCAGATAAAATTCTAAAACATAAATTAGCCTATTTTTAACTGCTTACCCTTGGAGCTTCTTTGGGAATCGTGATTTTTTGCACAATCTTTATAAACAAAAGAGAAACAAAGAATAAGTACATAAGCGAATACAGATTGCGTACATATAAAAATAACCTACGTTATAGTCACCATCATTTATAGGACATTGAAGTTCAACATCATCTTTATGATTACTAAGTTCCTCACAAATGTCGAAATTTTTTTTTAAAAGAACAACGAGCCCAAGCTTGACCTGAACGTGAGCATATGATCCTGATAGTATGGGTGATTTGATATGGCCTCCTGCTTTCAGTGTTAGCTCGTCTCCTGGCTTTATTAATTCTGGTGATATTTCTATGTATTTAAGATCCAAAATATCCCCGGGATTACCTACGTATTATTATTAGTAGTAGTAGTTGAAATATTAGCTAGGACCTCTCTCTCTCTCTCGTTTTTCTTTATTTATTATTACCACAATTGTGAATTTCCCAGTTACTTTGAGTATATCGCGAAGTAAAGAATGCTTCTGGGTTAAAGTACCTTGCTGATACAAGACTTATAAGTAAAGATAAAACAATTAATTTATGAAAAAGAGACATGAGAAAAAAAAATAGAAAGAGAGAAAAAAAATATTGAGTTTTTTTATTTTTATTTTATTTTATACAGTTTTGTATCATCATGTCAATAAACAAAAAAGATTGACGACAGTTATCATTTGTCTCAACAAGTATCTTGTGATACTGATTTTTTCTTTTCCTTTTTATCGCCTTTCACCACTTTACTAAATTCGGTAATAAACTCAAACATTAAGGGGTCGGTGTGATCATGCAATCTAGAAAATGTAAAAATCAATTAAATCATGCTTCCTCTTATATATATGTATATAATAGCGTGAGAGAATAGTGATTTTTTTTTTCTCCACTAATATAGCAGAGCAAAAACGACATTTATTATTATTACTATAAATGGTGTAGAGATGACCTTTCAGTGTTTATGTTTCAAATAAATAAATTTAATTTTTCTGTATACAACAGCAATAAATAGAGCTAATCGCAGTGGAGTGTCTCAAAAATAATGTCCGCATTTTTATTAATTTTCAAATAGTCAAAAATCTAGTTTATTAGTCGATGATAACTTGTTTATACCATAAGAAAAAAAAAACCGTGTCTTTATCACCGATGAACTCGAGCAAAAACGTTTTCGACCTCTTCTTTTGAGCTATATACTTTCCCCTTCAAAAAATCATTTAAACGTTCAAATAAACAATAGTCAGACGGAGAAAGATCGGTAGAGAATGGTGGATACTGGAGGGCTTTGAATTTTAACTCATTCAAACAATGTTGCGTTTCATATGAAATGTGTGGTCTTGTATTATTATGAAAGAGTAATATCCTATGTCTGTTCACAAAATTAACTTTATTTACTTGTAATTCTTGATACATTTTTCTCATCTCGTTAAAACATCTTGTTGGATCGATTATTTCACCTCACTCCAAGATATTATAATGAATTCTTTCTCCTTAATACCACCAAGCTGTTAGCACTTAGCTAATCTTGTACCCCTATCAAACCATCGCCCTGGTATTCCTTTATTGTTGACTAAAAGTCACTTTTCATCACGAGTTACAATTCAATCGTTTTTATAGCGAGTTAGACATCCAAACGCTTCAACTTATGGCTGTTATCAAGCAAATGAGATACCCATTGATCTAAATTTTTTAATTTTCCTATTTATGCTAGATATATATCAACGGAGTTGTTACTAACTTCCATGCGCGCTGCAAATTTTTGTACGGTTTGTGCTGTGTCGACCAACCCCTTCAAGTTATCGCCATCAATTTCAGACGGTCTACCAGCCTCTTCTTATCTTCAAGTAATAGGTCTCTATCACAGAATTTTTTGAACTATCTCCTGACTTGTCATTCGTTAATTATTCCTTCGCCCTATATATCTGTAATATTTTTGACTGCTTCCATAGAATATCCACTATATTTAAATTCATATAATAAAATAGCTTGTAAAACTATTTTCTCTTCATTTAGAACTCAGTTCATTATTTTTTATAAACACTCAATAAGGAAAAAAAGATAGTACAAAGAAGAATAAATAATATACATTCAAATGATATATTATACTTAAATATTCAATCAAAATTTATTACGCGAGGAATGCTAAAAAACATGGTTATTTTCATTGATTGATTTGTGGCGGTGTTGAAATTGTTGAGTCTGCTGCGATTGTTGTTGAAGAATGGGTCTTCCTGGTTACTGGATCTATAATTCCAAGGCTGTTGGAAATTTCTTGATGAAGCTGCTCTTGCTGCAATTGTTGTGTTGTCAGCTTGTTTGTAAATGGAGGTAAAAACTTCACAGGTGTCAATATTGAAGTTATTGTGCTTTGGAATGAAGTATTTGTTAGTAGCTTCTCCTTGGGTCCAGTCTTGATTGCAGTATTTATGAATTTGTTTCTTGTATCTTTGAATATTATCACTGAGTTCTTGTGGGTTTGATCCCTCTCAATATTTCTTCTATTAAAAATAAACCCCATTATAATTTCTGGTCTCGCTTATATTCCTTAAGTTTTACTAATTTATTGGACCTCAGTGTACTACATTTATATTCATTTATAATTCAGTTTTACCATTTCTTTTATAATTGGATATATTGATTATGGGCTCTCTCTCTCTCTCTCTCTCTCTCTCTCTCTCTCTCTCTCTCTCTCTCTCTCTTTCCACTTTAATAAAAGAGTTTAATATGAGACTCATTCTGTTATTTATTATTATTATTATTATTGTTAATATTGTTGAGTAAAGTCCCCAAATATCACACGTATAATATATTCTTTAGTGTTTGTGACGGATATTAAATCAATAACTAGATATTTCAGATTAACCTGAGTTAAGTATTAAAACGGCTTTTTACAACAATTATTATTAAAAATGATACTTAGTATGGGATATGAAATATTTTTGCATTGTGAATAACAGTTGATATCAAGAGCAAATCTTATACTACGATATATTTTAGTATACAAGGGTATTACTTACTGCTTCATTAAATTATATGATACATTAACTCGTACATATAATAGCCAGTTAAACCTTGTCATATTAAATATAAAAAAAATCATAAAATACCACCATCGTCTAATTCACGCGCTCTGTCAGATTTGAGTATATATACCTTATCGTAATCTTTAATAAGTCAAAAATCACAACTACATTATATCTTGTAAAGATAGAGATCAGTCCAATCGACTTATCTGACCTTTCTATCAGTCTTTATTTTTACTTGTTGTTTATATATATATATATATATTTGCTAACCTCAAATATTACATTGATTTCTACTTTTGTTTGAATTCCTTTACGGAAAGGAAACCTGAATTTATTTTTGAGCGAAAAAAAAACTGATTGTGTATGTTAAATGTTTATTATTATTAGACAAAAATAAGAAAAAAAAACAAGATCAAATATATCTATGAATCAATAAAATTGAGGAGGGGGATTGGAAGGGGAAAAGGGAGTGTCAGTCTTTTTTTCTTTTTTTGAGGGAGGTTTATTAAACCAAAGAAAAGCAGAGAGAAAAGAAAGTAAAGGTTTTTTTTTAACTGTGTATAATAAAGGTGATAATAATATGGAGTAAATAATAACAGAAAGGAGGATAATAATTGTAGTAAAGAGTAATAATAGTATTAAATAATAAAGGTTATAAAGAAAAACAAAAAGAAAATAGAAATAGAAATGCTAAATGCTAAAGATGGTTATAATCTGTTGTTGGTGGAGGAGGTGGGTTTTTTTTTTGGTTTTTTTTAAACTATATTTAAATGTGATAATTTGCCAAGTTCGTTTAAAATGGTCACATAAAGACTTTTATAAACATCTTTTAAAGAACCAGTAGTTGCATCATCCGTTTCCTTTAACTTCACACCTAGACGACCGCCTGCCCAACGAGCTTCATAGACCATTACTGTAAACTTCAATGACTCTTCTTTCATGACTTTTAATTTCAATACTTCATCGTATTCCTCTGGGATATGTCGCTTCCAATGGGTATAATCATTTTCACAAAGTAATGTAAATGAATCAAAAGAGGACTTCTCTTGAGAAACATGCATCTTGCTTAAGACAAGTTCGATATCGACCATCATTTGCTGTGGTGTGACACGAAATAGATTTCCTCGGTTTAAATTGAATAAACTCATGGGATGTGTACCTACTTTGGGCTTTTCAGTAGATGTGGGTGGTACGAATCGACTGGATACATCTGATTTACTTGGTTTCATTGCTATATATATATATATATAGATATATATATATATAGATAGATAGATAGATAGATATAGATATTTAATATATTTAATATATTTATATTATTTTGTTTGTTTGTTTTACCTTTAAAATCACCATTTCGTTCAGATAACATTGGATCATCTGAAATAGGTAAATTCCCTGTACTATTTTCAAAAGATAGTCTATTACTTTTACGATTCATTGACAATCTTTTCCAAGATCTGCGAGCGGTCGAACCAGCCTTTGAAGATAATTTGGATATAGATTTTGATGGTGTAGGAATCGGCAGTGGAGGAGCTTCGGAGTCAGGTAATTTCTTTTGTTGCTTTAATACATCATTTTTATTATTCATCTCTAATTTTAGCCAGTGTGATTTACTTAAAGATTTACGACTTTCATTGGTGGTGGCACTTACTGAAAGTGAAGAAACGGGCGTTGATGATGATGAGTTGGAAGAAGTAGAAGTACGATTTGATTTTTTTTTCTCGTTTGATGTTGTTGGAGATTGTTGTTGTTGTTGTTGTTGTTTGTTGGGTAATTTTAAACCTAATTTTCTAACCGCCTGCATACTCTTTTTTCGTATTAATCCACCAGCAGAAGAAAGTCTTTCGCTCTTTGAAGGGGTTGGTGTAATTTGTGGTTGAATAGGTTCAGGTGGCGGTGGAGGATGTTGCTGTTGAGCATTATGTTTAGGTTGGTCAGATTCTTTTGGAAGTGCAGGCAATTTTTTAGAAGTATCAAAAGTTCTTCTTCGAGTCAAAGTAGGAGTAATACTAGCAGTACGGGTGGATGATGAAGTCTTTATATCATCTTCCTGTTTATGTCTAGATCTAGTGATGAGAGTACTAGTTGATCTAATAAGAGGTGCTGGTAAAGGTGATGTACTATTCAAAAGCGCAGCTTTTCTCTCTTCAGAATCTTTACGTTCCTTTACAAGATAATAGATTGAAATGAGTGGATCGTACATGGCCGGTAAAGATTTGAAATCGTCCTGTACAGGGATTTTTTTACGTGTGGATAGGCTCCGTCTCCAACGAGGACGAGCAGAAGTGGTCTGCTCCTCGGTCTGTTTCTTTTGAAAATTTTGATCAATCTTGTTTGCGGCGACCTGATAAGCAGAAGAAGAAATAATTTTCTGCAATTTCTCACAAATCTCCTCCTGAGACCCTAGACCAAATCCGTCCATCCCCTTGACAATTTCAATATCAATGGTTTCAATGGGTTGTCTGTGCGGTAAATAATTTCGGATAGGTTCTTCGTATCCCTTGTTCATCCACGGGTGGGCTTGAATACCTGCCAAAGTGATTCTTGATGCAGGATCAACTACAAATATTTTACTTAACAAATCTAAGCAGTCTATAGAGAGAGAGAGAGGGAAAGAAGTATGGTTTGGGTTATATCTTTATCATAAACTAATCATTTGCTTGTTTACTTTTTTACCTTTTCCTAAATGATCTGGATACTCTTCAACAACACCAGATTTAATTTTTTCATGTAATGCAGGTAAATTAACATCATCAAAAGGAACACGGCCACAAACAAGGACATAAAGTACCACACCAAAACTCCATACATCTACTTCAGGACCGGTATATTGTTTTGCTTTTAATAGTTCTGGTGCTGCAAAGTAAAGTGAGCCACAAAAGGTATTGAGTTGTTGAGTAGGTGAATATACGTTGGATAGTCCAAAATCAATTATCTTTACTTGCTCAGACTGTGTGATTAAAATATTTTCAATTTTTAAGTCTATGATAAACAATAGAGTTATGTGAATTATATGATCAATAGTTGTAATGAAACCCCTCCCCTTAATACCATAAATAAATATGTATTTAGATATCATTTTTAACCCTTTTTAATTATATTTTAGGTACCTCTATGAACAATTGAATTGCGATGACAATAATCTGTTGTTGTTGTTATCCACAAAATAAAAGAAGGAAGAAAAGATCAGTAACTCAATATATATATATCTTTTTTTAAAAACACCCATAAAACACACATTAAAAGTAACATACCAAGAGCACTTGCAATCTGACGACCAAATTTCCGTGCTTGTTTTTCACGTAGTTTACCGTGTTTTACTATGTAATCCAACAACTGACCACCATCAACATATTCCAGAAACATATAATATTTATCACCTTCGGCAATATATTCCTTTAATTGACAAATATTTGGATGCCTCAATAAACGCATAATGGCCATCTCCCTTACAGTACGTTGTTCACGTTCTTTTGGGGTGTCCTTTGGATCTTTATTTGATGTCTTTTCTCCCCCTGATGATGGTGATGATGATGATGTTTTTGACGCTGCGGACTCTAGATCAATCTTGGGCATGATTTTAACTGCATACTAAAAAGAAAAGAAATATCAATAGCCTATTTTATAACTTATTATCATTGCTTATTTACCTTTGTTTTTTCTTTATCCGTTAAGCACTCTGCTAATTTTACTTTTCCCATGGAACCTGCACCAATGGTCTTTCTATAAATGACATAGTTTTGTATTCTCATCATTTGATGACGCTCGGAATGACGACGAGAAAGTGACTCTTTACTGTGCTTGGTACCGACTGAACCTGAACGGTGTCGTTGTGAAATGACAGAACTGGTCTTGCTTTCTTCACTCATTTCTTTGTTTTGTTTTGTTTCCCCTGTATTTTTTATTCTCCAAAAAGAAAAAGAAAGAAAAGAAGAAGATAATAGAATAGAAGAAAGAGAGAGAAAAAATAGTAAAATATAAAAATAAAATAGTAAATAAGTGCTTGGTTTCCTTTTTTTTTCTAGCTGTGTAACTTATTTATTATTTTTTCTAAAAAAAAAAAAAAAGGGGAATTCTAAAAGGACAGAAAAAGCAAGGGATTCTT